>ML779114.1:2382057-2404732 GCA_009831015.1 Picea engelmannii | reverse complement strand
ACTCACCTTGTTCCACAGCTTGGTCTCGGGGATGAAAGACTCCTCCACACCATTCTAGTCTCAGGGCCAGTTTATCGAGGGAGGTTCGATCCAGCTTATCTTGAGGGCCTAGGGCCATTCCAACAGTTGGGTTTTGTTTGCAGGGGTAGGACCATCAGAGTGAGGGATTTTCTGGAGGGTTATCATCATTCTATATTTGTCTACAGATTGGGACGTCGTGGAGCCATAGGGGACGTCCTGTGATTCAGTAAAACTCAGATCTAGGGATATCTTCTTGAGATCTGAGCCCGAAACTTCTCCCACGGGATTCTCATAGCCCGATCTATATTATTGGAGAGTTTTAGAGCATTTGGAGGCCTCCTTCATTAGGGACGAACCAGCTAGGGTTTCAGTCATCCAGTGGAGAACACCATTCAGTGAAGAATTCAGATCTACAGAGATTGAGAGGGATCTTGGAGATTCGGTCACCTGGGTTGTTCTTACCATCACCCGATCTATTAGTTGGCATATTTATTAAGGTGATTGGTCACTTTTGGCAGTAGGGCCGAATTATCTAGGGTTTCAGTCATCCAATGGGGCACACCATTCAGTGGGAAATTTCAGATCTACAGAGATTGAGAGGGATCTTGGAAATTCGGTCACCCGGTTTGTTCTTACCATCACCCGATCTATCAGTTGGCATATTTATTACGGTGATTGGACGATTTTGGCAGTAGGGCCGATTTATTGAGGGTTTCAGCCTTCTATTGGAGCGTGGCATTCTTCATCTAGAGAGTTTGGCATTTAGATCTTCTTGTATTGATATTCATTTCTTATTCAGCCTTTGGAGGCATCTTTTGTATTAGCGGTAGCATTTTGTAGCAGCTCATATCTATTGCTTGCATAACCATCTGAGGTTTATGCCAGATCGGCCATCTATTGTATTGATCTTACATTGCTCATAATAAAAAGGTCAGATCTTTGCTTGTGCTTCTACATATTGAATATATTGTGATCTCCATGTGTTGATGAATCTTGTATGCACTTAATAACTCAATAAATTAGTAGTAGTTAGTGATTCCAAGAAAGAATTTGGTTTGGGATTATTACAACTAGTTATCCAGATCTTCCTAAGCAAGGAAATCATTGATCTCGTCATTTGAAAAGTGATCATTGACCTCGATCATAGAGATCGGGCTCAAATTATCCTCTTTTAGACTCTTTAGACTCCTAGATATCAATCGACTAGATCTCTTATTTATAAAATTCAAATCAGAGCTTTATAGTAGGTTTGTCACTATGGCCCTCCTTCGGTTTGTTAGCAAGAACAGGGGAAACCTTTCCTTTTAATTCATCCACTACCCATTCCAGCAATTTTCTGTGCGAAAAAATACATCGTGATTGTTTAACCATGGGGGTTTGCAAAGAAATAGACATAGATTCATTAATTTCATAGCCATTAGGTGAATCGAAACCTTGAATTTTGGTCACGGGATTATCAAATATGGGGTTTACATTTATAGCTGATGGCACTATGCATTTGGGTTAGGAAAAACCGTTTCAACTCTGGAATATTTCCCAAGTGCCCCCGATTTGTGACAGGTGTGGTAGCAACATGATTTTTATAAGCTCGTGATGAAAGAGGCTTGACAAAGGGTTCAAGATTTGTTTCTTATAGCATTTTGACATTTTATACAGGATCAATAACAAGGAATGGCATATTCAGCTTAAACCCTATGAACAACATCAACAGTCGGATGTGGTATAAAAACACTAACCCATACCTACCCTTGCACATTATAAACTTCTTCAGAATCAATGTAAGTTTGTCCCATCAAGTTTTCATAAGGGTAATAAGAATACCTTTAGGGAAGTAGGTAGATTTGTGCATGACCATGAACAAGCTCCATGGAATGTCCTCTAATTTATCATTCTTGAACCATTTCTCACCTTCCCGTGGAAGTGTTGTTTCCTGGGCTATAGAGTCCTCTGTGACCTCCAATTTCACATACCCGACTTTGGCTCTGAATCCATCAAATGTTTGAGCAAAGGCTTGTGCGATGACCAGGTTGTAACCTTTTAATTTCTAGATGAAAGTATCCCAACCGTGAGCCTGCAAATCATCTATGGCATCGTCGTGGGCAAGAAGGGCCTGACAGCCATTAGGTTCGATTCAAATGATAGGGGACATGGTCACTGTGAAATAGAAACAATAGATATCATAGGAGGGAGGCTTCGACTTCCAATAAACAAGTAGCAAGGAGAGTTTTTTGAAAATTAAAATGACTCGATACCTACGAAGCTTGGAGACTATCATGCTTGATAAAATGAGTTTGGAAAAACAGAAAACCAGAGAGTACGTAGAACTATGAGCCATTACACATAATGAATATCAAACCCTTAACCACTATCGAATGGAAATTCAAACAATGAATGGGATTCATTAATGCATAGGACAATAGGGTGATATGTAGTCACGGGTACATCAGAACTATACCAAGTGACATGAATGTGATATGGCTGATATACTAGAGAGAATGTATCGATTGTGAATCCAAAGTTGCAGCGCACTTATGGATGAATAATCAAACCATACAATCAACCATAGAAAATCTCACAATATAAAAAATGTGACATTCAAATAATCAATGAGCTTATAAAACTTCAATTTAGTAACATATAGATACCTTCAAACTATAATCTCTTAGGTAGAAAATACAAACTACAGAATCATTACCCAAGCCAAGTTTTTGTTTAAATTTCATGCTTGTAGTCATGAATTGTAAACAAAACAAATGAAAATTTAAACGAAAAAATCATAATACAAGTTTATCCCAATCATCGCCTTGAAACGCAAAAAGCATAAATGTTTATAAATGTAAGGAGGTGGAAGCTACAAAAAGACATTATATCTTTATGATGATTTTTTAATTTTGATAAAATTCGACAGAATTGGTGGCTGCCAACAATGGCGACATGTTGGGTGAAGAAGTTATCTCTGTATCACCAGAAAATTTATGTTAGGGGCTTAGATGAAATAATTTTTTAGAAATAGTTAACAACATATCAAGCATTCCAATTATAACTCAGAAAATAAGGCAGCTTAGCATTAGATGTATTTCTATCCAAAGATGTAATTTGGTATCCTATTTAGATTACAAGTGTAATGATGTTTATACATATGACTTTGATACTGTTGACAAGGCCACTGCTACCAACAAGCTTCTATAGCCTCAGAAGGGATGTCATTTAACCCACTCTAGTACTTCTATCATGTCCAAGAGTTTTCCATTCATGATAAAACATCTTCACTCTTGATCAAATTAAAAGACATACCTGATAATCTTCTCAAACCCGACATTGCTTCGCTGCCAACATGCCTGTTCAGTACCTCGACGAGGTTTCCTTGGTATCATGAGTGCATTTACCTGTTGTCAGCAGACCTGTTCAGTGTCCTGATGGGTTTGCAAACACTTCCCACACATTACAGTGCTTCCAAGTCTCTAGAATTTGTTTATAAATTTGCAGAAACTTCATGATATTCAAGAGAGTGGGGCGATACTGAAAATCTCATAGTTTGGAATGAAAAGTTTGATCATTAACAAATTATTTTTCTATTTTGATGGATTTCATCATTATTTGGATAGTTAGATTTCTGTTAAGAAATCACCTCTAGGATGGGGAATCACACTGAGTTGTTCTCATTAAAATAGGGGCAGTGTAATAAGTTTGTTAAGGATAATCATGTTTTCCCATGATTTTAATGAGAAACCAGGAACACTGTTTGAACAGAAACTTCCCTCTGATGATCTGAGTTTTAGCACTTACTTCTCAGGTGCTTAAAAAATTATCAACTGCTGCTAATGGATGAGGATTTTGATTCCCTTCAAGAAATGAAATTGTGACTCAGACATAATTATTTAGAAAACAAATCAAAATCAAGCAAAATGAAAAGATCCAAAATAAAAAATAGAAAAGAAAATTAAAAATATTTACAAGAGGGTGGATCAGTAATCATCAAGCAAAATACCTCTTCAGAGCCTGGCCATTCACTGGGAAAGTGTCTGGATGTCCCTCCAAATTATGCAAACGGAAAGAGCTAGGACCCAATTTTTCAGAAATTACAAATGGTCCCAGCCACAAGTTTTGGAACTTGGTATGTTCCCCCTTACCCTCATGGTATTTGTCCCACTTGAGAACCAAATATCCAACATCAAAATTCCTATCAGAAGATGAATTTGCGTCAAACCATCTCTTCACAATTTTCTGATGCTGATCCAATTTCTATTTAGCTTGTGTTCTCACCCCTTATAGTTTTAATAAAGAATTTACCTGGTTTTCTAGAGGAGGACACTCTTCTTCTTGAATTTTCTATGATAATTGCAGAGAAGGAAGTAAGACATGTGGGGGAAGAATGGATTCTCTTCTGTAGATGAGGAAGAAAGGGGAATTACTAACAGAACATTTTGTAGTTACCCTATCAACCCAAAGTGCACTGTACAATGCATTGTGCCAATTCTTGTGGTTTTTTGAAACTTCCCTTTTAATAATCTTGATTAAATTCTTATTTATTGATTCTGCTAGACCATTCCCTTGAGGGTAGTAGCTGGCAGAATACTTCAGTTTAATCCCTTTTTCTAGAGACAAAACATTCATATCAAGGGACAAAAAATAAGAGGCATTATAAAAAAACTAGACATTCAGGAATGCCAAATCGAGTGATGATATGGGAGTTCAGAAAAGGCACTACCTGATTGGTGTTGACCACTTTTAGGAACAGCTTCAGACCATCTTGTGAAATAGTCTGTTGTTGTGAAGAGGAGGGATTGATTGGTCCTATGATGTCTAGGCCCCATTTCTGAAAAGGTGCATCTACAGTAACAAGTTGCAAAGGGAAAGCTGCCTTTTTCACCCGTCCTGCAGCCTTTTGGCAGATTACACATTTGTGGGATAGCGTATGGTCATATTTTAAAAAGGTAGGCCAATAGTATCCATCCCTTTTCACTTTGTGGGAAGTGGTATCTCCACCAAAGTGACCAACGACCTCACTGACATGAAGTTCAGCCAACACTCTTTTAGACTCCTCCTTTTCTAAACAACACAAAAAAACACCATCAAAGTTCTTTTGAAATAATATATCATTGATTAACTGGAAAGATGCATATTTAAGCCTAAGTTCTCTTCTATTTTTGGGGTCAATATTGCGGGGATAATATCCATGTGTTAAATATAATCTAATGTTCTCATACCAAGAATTGGGTGTAGCTTATGCACAACTAATATATTTTTCATTGTGTTGATTTACAGTTGATGTGTTTATTTGACTTTTTTGTTCCTCAACCGAATCAGCCACTAGTTTACACATGCCTTGACCTCTAACAATTTGGGCAAGAGTTATTTCAAGTTCATATTCTTGTAATGATGTCATCCAATTTCCCCTTTTCTCACCCAACTCTTTTTGTATTAACAAGTTTCTTACGGCGGGGTAAGGAACAATAAATTTGGTTTTGGATTTCAATAGGTAAGACCAGAAGTGTTTCACTTCTTTAAAAACAACATATGCCTATTGATCTACTGTTGGGTAATTAAGATCTTCTCCTTTAAAAGAAGAGCTCATGAAGGCAATGGGCATCTGATTGCTTTCATTGTTTTTTTGTGTAAGCTCAACATCGTAGGATCTATCAGAGTAAAAAGTGTAAAGAGTGAAATCCTAAGAAAAATCATGACTCATCAAGGAAGGGGCTTCTATTATTGATTTTCTAATTGAATTGAAAGCCTGACTTTCTTGTGGTCCCCAACAGTACAAAACATCCTTTTTAATTAAATTTTGTAATGGTCTAACCATTTTTGTGAAACTCGGGACAAGTCTTTTGACAAAATTAATCTTGCCCAAAAAGGATTGCATGGCCTTTTTGGAAGGAGGGGGAAGTTTAGAAATGGATTGAGTTCTTTCAGGATCAATAATCATTCCATCCTTAGACACTATAAACCCAAGCAGTTTACCCTTCTATACTACAAAGACCGATTTCTTAAGGTTGAGAGATATGTCAAACTTGTGGCATCGCTCCAAGACAACCCTAAGGTGAAACAAATGATATTTATTGTTTTTAGAAAAGACAGTGGCATCATCAAGATAGACCACAAATGACTGGTTAAGGCCATGGAAATCAATATCTATTGCTCTTTGGAAAGTGCCACCGACATTTATCAATCCAAAAGAATTTTCATATAGGCGTAAGTGCCCCATGGGGTACGATAGGTGGTTTTAAGATGGTTTGAAGGAGACATAAGGACCTAGTTGTATCCTGAAAAGACATCTAAAAAATATATTCTTTCGGAACCAGACACCTGTTGTAGAATTTTTTCCATTGGGGGAACAAAGTAGTTGTCTTTATCAGACGCTCGGTTTAAGTTCTGAAAGTCGACACAGACTCGAATTTCACCACTTTTCTTTCTTACAGGGACTAAATTAGACACCCATTGGGTATGCCTAACTGGAAAAATTATCTTTGCAGTTAGTAATTTATTCAGTTCCTTTTTAATAGTAGGTTCCAATTTAGGGTGCATTTTCCTCAATTTCTATTGAAAAGGCTGAGTTTGGGGTTTCATAGGGATTACATGTTGTATGATGTTTGGATTGACAGTTTTCAGGTCATCGTACATCTAAGAAAATATGTCTTTAAATTATTTAAATAACTTTATGAAAGCAGATCTTTCTTGCTCGGAACATCCCTTTCCCAGATTAATATTTTGAGGATTATCTCTCGTTCCTAAATTAACAGTTTCATAAATCAAAGAGAAAATGTTAGTTTTACAATTGAATACCCCTCTAAACTTATCATGCAAGTCGTAAAATTTCTCTAATCTCACAAACGATCTGGGGATAGATTTTACCAGCTCGGATGTTGATTCATGAGATCACGGATCATATATTACCATGAAGTCTCATAGATTCTCATCGTGAGTGCCTTCATCAATGACTACGTCCTGGAAAGTGTCTTCCATATGCAGAAAGTTGATGATCTATCGGTTGTCATCGAATACTCTCCAATTCGTGATGTTATCTGGAATCGACGACCTGAATAACAATTCGATCGAAAACTCATTAGGAGAAAATCCTTCAGCGGGAAACAACTTAGAAGCAACATTAGCTAGTAAATCATCTTCTGAATTACTCATCATGGGAATGGAATTTATATTAAATGCTAAAACTTTATGCATTAAAATCCATACCTCGGTTTGGTAACTCTTCATATGCGGAGACAAACAATGTATTTCATTCCTTACCTATTTAACTACTATTTCTCAATCGCCAAAAACTACCAAATTTTGCACATCCTTGTCCAGTTCTTTCTTGAGTCCTTGCAGAAGCACTTCGTACTCGACTGTGTTTTTACTACATTCAAACTCTAATCAACAAGCAATAAAAATTTTATTACCTGTTGGGTCAATGAGTACACAGCCAACACCTGCTCCTTCTCAGGATTTGGATCCAGCGAAATATAGGGACCATATTTGTGCATCATTAGTGGTACTTGGCGTATTCTGAAAAGATGGTGCCTGGACATAAACTGTAACTTCATACTGTTGTTCTGGATCAGTTATAGAGGAAATTTCAGTCATGAATGATCCGGATTATTTTCGGCACGAAATGAGATCGGAGATATAATAAAGAAATGCACAGAGATATCGCAGATATTCAATAATATAACAGAAATGTATCGGAGATGAAACCATAAACACAAATATACAGTAATACATGATTTCTATTAATGAAAGAAATGTACAGAGACTGTAAAAATACAGAGTGGAAGACTCGCTAGAATGGTGGTAGCTTATCTCTGAGAAGAGATGTGATGGCTACTCGCATTCACAAGAAGATGATTACAATGAGGCTCTGAAGGAATTTTTACAATAAGAAGGAATGAAAAAAACCCTAGACATCCAAAAACCTAACCCTGGGAGATGAAGCGCCAAAAGTCATGTGGGCCCCATTTGGGTAAGTGAGTACATCAACTTCTCGGGGTCGTAACTTTTGCATACGATATTCGTTTTAGGTGTGTGATAGCTCGTTGGAAAGGTATCGTCGAGGATATTCATTTTGGGGGATAAATCATGCCTTCAACTATCATTTAGAACCTTGATCTCGAAAAAACTTCATTTGGGCCCTCAAAATGGCCCCGAAAGTTAAAACCTGCTAAAAATAGTAAATTGCCAAAATTGCCAGAAAGTCATTTTGAGCCATTTGGAAAAGGTGAGTGGCCACCGATATCCACCTGGATTAGTGAAGTTACCAAAAAAGGTATTCATTCCCTACATTTCAATAAAATTTTTGGATGTAACGAAAGGTTCATTTGGATTGTTGAGATATGTCATGGTATGTTTTAGATAACGTTCTCTGTTTATTCTGATTTTGTTGGGCTGTCCATTTTCAGGAAACCACAAGTGAGACCAGTCTGTAGAAAAATAACCGTGCAACTGTTCTGACCAATCTTTGCTTAAAAACAGGCCATAAAATTCAGGAATATCCACAACGATAATATCAATTATTTGATGAACTTTAGGATTGGATGACAATCAAATCAGTACATTCTTAAGCTCATCGATTACTTTAACATTCGTTCGATCCAACTGGATGATTTTAAGATCAAAAGGTTTTACTTATGCATTAATTTTCTGGCATACAGATAGAGGCATCATGTTTGATGATGCATCGGAGTCAACCATACAATTATGTACATTCCTATTAAAAATTTCAAAAGTTAATAAAAATGGTGGGACATTTTTCCATGTGGAAACATTAGGATTCTGTTGACTTTTTATTGTTGTCCCTGAAACAGTTTTGTCTACATTTGCTACAGTTTTTTCTGCTAAGTCCCTTTTGTCTCGAGGTTCAGATGTCTTTTTAGTTGGGACATTTTTTGGTGCATTTAGATAAATTTCTACTAATTTTTTGTTCTTACCATCGTTCTTTTTACTGTTTTCAGCTATTCTTTGAAGCATTTTCTACAAAATAAGAGGAAATTTTAGCAGTTCAAAAACAAAAATATTTTCCCTTAGATTTTTTAGATCTTCAATTAAATCATACTCTAAAACTGGGACAACCAAGTTTTGTCTAGTTCAGTTTTCTTTGTTTTTTTTGGAAACACATTTTTACTTGTTCATGTAGTGGGCTTGGTTTGTGTTTTACTCCTAGTGTTGTAGGGGTGGATAGTTTCAAAATTTGTTTGAAAGATACTATCTGACAAGTGCCCGAAAAGAGAAGGAGATGAGTCTTCCTCTTATGGTACCTCTTCCTCAACTGTATCATTAGAATTTTCAGGAGGAACAAAAACATAATTATCATGCGTTTCTAATATCGTTTGCAAAGCATACTGTAAACTTTCAAAATTTAAACCTTCAGTGGTTAGGCTTGGCCGGTTTGGAGGGAAAGTCTTTCTAAAAGGAGGTTTGAAACTTCCTTTTCTTTTAGACACCTCCTCGGTGGATTTTTTCAAGTCAACGACCTGATTGGACAGTTTATGGAAAGCTTTCTGCAAGCTCTCCAGGTCTAATATTTCTTGTTGATTATTAGGTTGAGGAGGCCTAGTGAGGATTTCTATTTTCTTCTTAGAAGATGAAGTTGTCTCAGCTTCACTACTAAGATTATCTTTTAAGATCAATATATCTTTGTCAATTTGACTTGCCTCCTCAAAGGATTCTAATAACGTATTTTTTTTGGACCTTTTAACCCAAATGGCTATGTTATTATGCAAGGATTTAGCATAATATGCAACAATTAGGATTTCTGCAGACATCAAATCTACAAGGATTTTATTCTTTAACGTCATAAATCTTTGGTTAAAGTCCTTCACTTTTTCTTTAAGGTTCATTTTTGAGCTAGAGCTCCATAACCAAGACTTCTCAAGATTTATCATCTCCAAATGTTTCTAGAAAACAAGTTTTGAACTTGTCCCAAGAGACGATGATCTGGGGCTGTTGAGTGAAATACCAGGTGGAAGTGTTTCCCTCAAAAGTATAAGGAAATAATATTCACACTACATCTTCGTGTTTCACATTCTGGATTCTAATGGCCAACATAAATTTCTTGATGTGATCCTCATTGGATTGCTTTGAATCTGGATCAAATTTGGGCAGCCATTTCTCTGTATGTTTAGGTAATGGGTGTTGGGGTCCAGGCACGACCACAACATCTTGATAGAGACAAGGTATGACAGGATTGTTTTGGTTTTCCATGGGAGTTGGTGGTGTCAAAGGCTAAGATGGTTCAGATGAAGAATTTCCTTCGTCTGTATATCCTCCTCCTGAAGAAGATGAAGAAGAATCATGTGGAGACGATGGAATACCAGATCCTCTAGCACCAAGGATAGGTGCTTCCGTAGAATTGGTAGTATTACCACCTCAAGGGTTTTCGAGTAGACCAGTGTCTTGAATTTGTTCTCGAATGTTTTTAAAGTGAATCCGTTGATTGAGTATCCTACCAAGTTGTCTAATATGCGATAAGGTACTATGAGTTCTTATGAGTGACTGGCGGACAATTTCTTGGACGTCAATCCCTTGAGGAAGTGGTGTCACTGGTTCAACCGGAATATTAGGTTTATCGTTTGAGGTAGTTATTGTTTCAAGTGTAATGTTTGTGTCAGAGAGACTACGCGTTACAACGAGAGTGGGAGTGTGTGGGGAGTATTACGACCTCCACATGCCAACAATTAAATTCAGTCCCTCCTTCTAATGCCATTTGTTGACAGGCATATGTGACACATCGTCAAATGGAAGGTCAAATCTAGACCAGGGTTGTCTATATAACCCAATCCGTTTGGAATGAAATGACCTAACGGGTTTAATGGCTCCATTGGCCAAATAAAGTCCTAAAAATAAAAAAAGAAAGGAAACTAATCTAAAAAGCTATGATACTAAAAATATAAGTTTAATAATTACAAGTGTTCAAATGGAAACATGAATATGTGCATATGATTATAAACAGTCTATGTACAACATGAAAGATTTAGTTGACATCTTGTGAAACAAATGTTCTTAAAAGTGTTTATAAAAGAGAAAAAGAAAAAACATACATTTTTTAGTTTCCTTTTGAATATTTGAAGATTTAACACTAATGCATACTAAGAAAATATAATTGAAATAAGAATAGATAAACAATAAAAGCTAATTCATGCTACCCTTATTTCACTAATAAATAATTTAACTAAATAAAAAGTAAACTAACCTGTAACTAATTGATTAAACTGAATTTATCTTCCTATGTAATTCAAGCTCCACGCTGCCCTGCATGTGAGGGAAACTTGTGATAGAACAATACTACTATTTCCAAAATAAATTCAAAGAAAATGTTTGATGTATCGGAGCGTGAATATAACAACAAAATGATAATTGTAAAAATCTTATGATCTTATAATAATCAATAGCTTAGAATGAAAGAAATTCAATTCAAAGTATTAATGTAATATGTCATTTAATATCTAGAATAAATCGACAATAGTCAAATGGAAGATTGATCACAGATGTAAAATGGAATAACGAATTACAGAAAACATCTAAATACTTAATAACACGAAACACCATATGATAAACAGACTAAATTTGTATCAAACATAATAATATTTCATAGGATTAAGGCAATGAAAGAACAAAAAATGGAATAAGCATCACATAGGTCTAAAGCCAAATGATGAATAGCTTCTCCATATAAGTTCTCCAAATCACATGTCCATAATGTATCCCAGCAAAAGTTATCTTCACCACTAACAATGATCACTATTTAAACTAGTTATGGATTGAAAACCTCTTATCATGCAAGATAGAGTGCAATGCCCAAAAAATAGATTGTATTTGCAAAAAATAGTACAACAGGAAACCATTCATGTAGGAGTTGGTTTGTCAAATTTTATTACATAATACAAAAGTTTTATGAAAATAAAAGAAAGAAACTACAGAACTATATGGTGCATGATCCAAGATAGTTTCTCCATGTAAATAGCACCATAATCATCATTTTCCTCTATATAGAAAAACAAAATTGATATTAAAAAAAAATGCTAACTAATATTCAGAAATAGACTGGCTATAGAATCAGAGCTTTTGTAGCTAGTCTTATATTAACAAAGAAAATCAAAACTAAATCTTCCTATTTTGACTTTCATAACAAAATAAAATGAAATAAAATCAAACAAAACCACTTTTACCATTAGAAATTAGACAGTGAAGGGTCGGACAGTTCTGAATTAATCATGGCACTGAAGTTGGTTGCATTATTTATAATTATATTACTAGATCTTTTGGTTCTTTTATTTGCCTGTTCTACCCATGCTTTCAACTCTTGTTTTTCTCGTTCAAGTAGAGAATTGCGAGCAACCAGATGTTTTTCTTGTGCCTATAACAATGGTATGTCCTTGTAATAGCGTTCTACCCAATCCAAACAACTATCACAATGTGTTGGTGTTATAGCAGTCTGAGGTTGGGCGTACTCTACAATGGAGGCTTCGGCTCTTCCTGTGGCATTCTTAAAATCATGGCTAATGCCAGCAAAACCCTCTTGGTCTCTCAGAAATGGAGGTAATCTAGAGACAAAGTCATACTTCTCAGCTTGACCAACAGTTTTGTTCTTAAGACACTGGTTATCCAGATCATCCTGAGAAAGGAAATCATTGATCTCATCATATGAACAATGATCATTGACGTTGATCATAGAGATAGAGCTCAAATGATCTTGTTTTCAATTCCTTATAATCCTAGATATCAATCGACCAAATCACTTATTTATAAAATTCAAATATGAGCTTTCATGTTTCTTACCCTTACGAATTTTATTTACAGTAGGTTTGTCACTATGGCCCTGCTTCAGTTTGTTAGCAAGAATAGGGGAAACCTTTCCTTTTAATTCGTCCACTACCTGTTCCAATGATTTTCTGGGAGAAAAAACCCATCGTGATTTTTTAACCATGGGGGTTTGCAAAGCAACAAACATAGATTCATTAATGTCACAACAATTAGGTGAAACAAAACCTTGAATCTTGGTCACAGGATTATCATAGATGGGGTTTACATTTATAGGTGATGGAACTGTGCATCCGGGATGGGAAAAACCGTTTCGACTTAGGAAGATTTCCCAAGTGTCCCCGATTTGTGACAGGTGTGATAGAAACAAGATTTTTATAATCCCATGATGAAAGAGGCTTGACAGAGGGTTCAAGATTTATTTGTTATAGAATTTTGTCATTTTATATAGGTTCATTAACAAGTAGAATGACATGTTTAGCTTAAACCCTATGAACAACATCAATAGTCGGATGTGGCATAAAAACACTAACCCATACCTACCCTCGCATGTTATAAACTACTTCAGAATAAAAATAAGGCCATGCCATCGTGGTTTCAGAAGGGTAATAGGAATACCTTTAGGGCAGCAGGTATATTTGCAAGAGACCATAAACAATCTCCATTGAACGTCCTCCAATTTAGAATTCTTGAACCATTTCTCGCCTTCCCATGGAAGTGTTGTTTCCTAGGCTATAGATTCCTTTGTGACCTCCAATTGCACATCCCTAACTTTGGCTCTGAAGCCATCAAATATTTGAGAAAAGGCTTGTGCGACGACCAGGTTGTAACCTTCAAATTTATGGATGAAAGTATCCCAACCGTGAGCCTGCAAATCATATATGGTATCATCGTGGGAAAGAAGGGCATGGCATCCATTAGGTTTGATTCAAATGACAGGGGCCATGGTCACTATGAAATAGACATAATAGATATCACGGGAGGGAGGCTTCAACTTCCAATAAATAAGTAAAAAGGACAGGTATGTGAAAATTAAAACAGCTCGGTACCTAAGAAGCTTGGAGACTATCATGCTTGATAAAATGAATTTGGAAAAATGGAAAACTAGAGGGCGCATAGAACTATGATCCATTACACATAATGAATATCAAACCCTTAAGCATTATCGAATTCCAATTCAAACAATGAATGTGAGTCATTAATTCACATGACAACAGGGTGAGGTGTAGTCACGGGTACATCATACCTTTACCAAGTGACATGAATGTGATATGACTGATATACCAGAGAGCATGTATCGATTGTGAACCCAAAGTTGCAGCGCACTTATAGATCAATAATCAAGCCACATAATCAACCATAGAAAATATCACAATATAAAAAATGTGACAATCAATTAATCAATGATCTTATAGAACTTCAATTTAGTAAAATATAGGTACCTTCAAAGTGTAATCTCTTAGGTAGAAAATAAAAACTACAGAATCATTACCCAAGCCAAGTTTTTGTTTAAATTTCATGCTTGTAGTCATGAATTTTAAACAAAACAAACAAAAATTTAAACGAAAAACTCATAAGACAAGTTTAGCCCAATCATCGCCTCGAAACCCAAAAAACATAAACGTTTATAAATGTAAGGAGGTGGCAGCTACAAAAAGATATTATCTCTTTGTGATGATTTTTTAATTGTGATAAAATTCGACAGAATTGGAGGCTGACAACAATACCTTTTCACCTCTTACCTATGGAGTTGTAGCACTAGAGTTGCAACAACATGAGGTGTTGCATCCAATATGAGATGTTGCAACCATATTTATTGTGCTGAATCATGGAGTCACAACATTTGGAGTTGTAGTGTCTGGAGTTGTAGCATCTGGAGTTGTAGAAACATGAGGTGTTGCATCTAATACGATATGTTGTGGCCATCTTGATTGTGCTGAAGAATTATTCTAATGGAATCTAGAAGAGGAACCTTCATCAACAAGAAAGGTTATTTTTTAATATATATATATATATATATATATATATATATATATTATTAATTTCATTTAAATGATATGTGAAGTATAAGGAGTGTTACACATCAAATTTCCACACTTAAGTACCTCACCCTAAGTGTCACAAGTGTTGTAAAAGTGTCATATGCACCTTTCCAAGTGTCACATACACATTGACACCATGAGATAATATTTTTCACAATACCTAGTCAATGAAGAGGACAAATATATCATATGAAGGTCAAAATACTATGTGCACATGAATTATTTATTAATATTCATAAAAGGAAATTAATTTAGTGTGAGAATCCACCTCACATTTAGTTTCCTAATCTCAAGAAGAGGTTGAGAATCTCATGGATAGTTGAGATATTTTCTCAAACCAAAATCCTAATTTGGTGGATATTTAGAGATATTTCCTCCTTAAAATCCTTGAGAGATATTTTCTCCCTAAAATACTTGAGAGATATTTTCTCCCTAAAAATCTTGGAGATCCCATTTTAGTGGATCTAGTGAGTGATATTCTCCATGGTGGTTAAGCCTCCAAATTCTATATAGTGATGGATTTCCATGGTGAATGGGGGGAATCTTGGAGATATCAGATTGATGATCATGGTATTCTTGCAAGGGTTGGAAGAGGGGAGTTTGGAGGAGTTGCGACTGACATCATTCGTGGTATGTAAGTTTTCTTTATTCTCATTTAATATACTTTACCTATTTCCTTCAAGTATGTATTTTTATGTGTTTGTCTATGTTTAATTTGATTTTCATAGATGAATTTTATTTTCCTAATCCATTAGAGTAGAAGGAAATGACTTGTTTCTTGTTATTCATTCCAGGTATTGATTTGCTCCAGGAATTGGATCAAGTTTGTGAATAGGAGAAACTGGGAAACAAGTCGTAAACATAGTACATCCTACTTTACCTTCTCCTCTATTTTTCGATGAGAAAAATGATTTTATAGGAATGGTATTTTCCAAATTATTATTTCTTTCTTGGTATAGGGGTTAGTAATCCAAGGGAAAGTTCACATGTCCTTCGTTCAGGTTCCTTTGGAGTCTTACCAGTTCACTTGTCTTCAATTCTCTTGAAGATATTCGGACTTTGATATCCTTCGCATACATTCGATCCTGAGTAACGACTATACCCACCAAAGGATGGATATGAGTTGGTAACCTTAATGGCCTTTCCTAGGTACCTACAAAGGTGACCACGAGGGGATTCCCACATTACTTGGGGAAGACATCGTATCACTCTCTCATTACCCTTAGAGGATGATCCTATGAAATAGAGGGTTGCTTGCACTGAGAAGGGTTTCTATGTGCAGGTTAGGGTAACTTATTCTCACTTCTTCAATGGTGGCTTGATATCATGTCTTCAGAAGATCCTTAAATATGTTGTTTCTTGGTTGAATGCTTTTAGTTTTCATAGGAGTGTGTTTCTTTGTCTTTCATAGTCATTCTTAGGATCATATTTTTCATAGTATAGAAGGTATGGGACCTGACACTCAAGAACCAAAACATAATTTTTCTTACGAAGAAGTGATCGCGGATCACACTTCTGAAACAGGGAGCGTTGCTCCTGGAAGTGGCCATCACGTTGAAGAACTGGTTCCCACCTTCATAGAAAGATTGGAATATTTTGTGAATCCTCCATTTAATGGTCCTCTTGTCCAACCAATATTTGATCCACCATCCATGAGATACATTGATTGTTATTCTTCTTATCAATTTCCACTTGTTTCCACCATTACACCATCTTTTGGCATGAACCCACCGATTTTTTATTTTCCTGAAGGACTTGTGAATTCATCTTTTTCCACAACTCTCGTAGTTGATATTGTTGGTGCTTGTTATATACTGGAAACATTGGTGACCCAGGTAACCCTAAATCAACCACTTTCACATTCATCTCCTCTTGCACATGCGTCAAGTAATATTCTTGCTTCATTTTTTCTACATATGCACACGCCAAGTGTTTTACTTGGTCGTCCCATAGGTCAAATTTCCAGCAGTCAAGTCATCCACACAATCATGGTTACATAAGTTACTCATCCTCCATCTCACACATCAGAGATTAGTACTCCCTACATTGGAGGTCAATCTTCAATAGGAAGCCAACCTTCAGCTAGGGGGGAACCTTCAGTTGCAGGGAAATTTTTTATTGGAGGGAAACCTACATGGTTGAAACATCAAAAAGAATGGGGGAAAACACTACTAAAAGTCCTATATATACTACCATTGATCTGTATCTTGGAAATCCATATCCAGGATTTGTGAATCCTTTATGGGCTCAACCTAATCCGATGGGCAATCCTCCACAAAGAACTATGCCCTATCAATCCGTTAACCCCACGATTTTGATGCAATAGTCCCTTCAATAAAAATATATGGGAGGCCCATCATTCCAACTACATCACATTGGGGGACCAATCATTCAACTGCAGTATGTAGGAGGTCCATCTATTCAATCATAGTACATGGGTGGACAAACAGGACAACCACCTTACATAGGTGGAGAACCTAAACGAAAACTATTATTCTTGGCTACACTAGATCTTCTAGATCTATCGCATTTAACAAATGATCCCATCCTTCATGCCATGTTTTTTCCTTTCATCCCTACCAAATTATTGTCTGACATTCCGAAATTAGATGAAAACCCTAGGGAGGATCCTAACAATCATGTTATGACTTTCCACTTATGGTGTTCTTCCAACCCTTTGATGGATGATTCCATTCATCTTAGAATTTTTTAGAGAAAAAGTATAGGTGCTGCTACAAAATGGTACATTGAACTGCCACATAACTCTTTTTTAAACTTTAAATCTCTTTCCATGGCTTTCTTGACACATTTTAAGTTTCCTATATGGTACAAGACCGATACAGAACTTTTGACCTCTCTCTGTAAATCCTCTTCTACCCACATATCTAATCATATTCATGAGTGGAGATGATGGAGATGGTTGATTAAATCCAAAATTCCAGACCAACTCCTCACAGATTGGTTTACAAGGTTGCTCTTTCCTCCCAATGCCCATGATGTTGCTATGGGAAATCTAGCTACCGAGGAGCAGGATATCATGCATGCATAGTATTTGGATTTGGTTTACTCCCAATCCGACACACTTTATGACCTGATCCCTAATGCTCCTCATTCATCAAATGATCCATCAAGACCTTCTCCAGAACCTATTTTCATTCCAAACACCACAACTACTTTTGCTCCTGCTCAAACCTCCAAGGTGAATGCGGTCCAATCCACTTCATCTCAAAAACTAGGAGGTAAGAATAAAAACAAGGGAAAATCCAAGAAACATTCTAATGAGTAGGATAATCCTAAGTATGTTGATACTCAACCGATAAGGAAATGTAAATATCCTTGTATGATTTGTGAGGAAGACCACTACATGAAAGACTGATCTCATCATGAGGTTTTCACTAAATATATGAAGGGTACCTCCCAACTAGTTTAGAAGCAACATATGGTTGCACAAAACCCTATCGCTCTGCAAGGAGGAAACCCAGGTCATTCCCACCATGGGGATGCCTCCATGAGAGCCTATGCGGTTTACATGTTTAAGATAGTTAATGTCACAACTCGTGTAAATACTTATGACACTCCTTCAGGTGATCGGACTAAAGGGAAGGTTGTTGACCAACCTTCTAACTCTACTCCTCATCCATATTCCAATCATATTCAGATATAGAAGCCAATTTATGATGTTGTGTTGTTTCCAACCAAGATCGTAATTCAAAAAGTGACATTTAATCCAAATTCTTGCGCTGTCCAAAAATATAACATAGTTGAATATTTGGTGCAAGTGCCTTGCGCTATGTCAACCCTCAAATTTCTACAACACTGTCCAAGTCAACGTAAAACCCTATTTTCACATTGGAGCCATGGATCCTGAGGAGTCAAGACTAATTACATTTAATTTGGATTATTTTAAGGAGAAAGTCTCCGACGACTTAGCTTTCCAAATTCAAGTTTTGGTTGGTGCAAAGAACATCCATCGTATTGTTTGGGATGAGGGAGCCTCGACTTGTGTCATGTATTTTACTTGTTGGAGAGCCCTTGCTTCTCCTAAACTTACCCCGTCCCCTACCACCTTGAAAGTGTTTGATGGACATGGTTTCCAACCTCACAGACTCTTGTAATATTTCATTGTAACATTAAAAGGTAATACTATTTTGGTCGATATCGAAGTAGTCGACATGCCCATGGATTATAATTTGTTACTTGGTCGTAGTTGGTTCTATGAAATGACTTCCATTGCATATTCAGTGTTTCATATCTTACAATTTCCCCATTAAGTAAATATTATCACTATTGACCAAATTGACTATACAACTTCATATATCAACAATGTCACAACAAATAATGTCCCTTTTCTAGGACAGAATAATTTTGAGAGTGTAGGTGTAGGTCTTCTCAAAGATTCCTCTCTCATGGGGGTTTTTCCTTTTCATTCTCCTCCCACCATGCAAGTTTCCACCTTACACATGATTTCGACTCAGATAAGAAAATCCTTTGATTCATCTCATCCTTTGGTAGTACCTAGTCTCGACGAGCATCGTTCATTTTCTCTGTCAAGATTGTTAAAAAATGAAATAGATCCCCCTCCATTACAATCGATTCTCACTTTGGATCAAGTACTTGAACCTTATTTTCCTCCACCTATTGAAAATGTTTCCATTAGTAACCAGAAACCTAAACGAGGAAAAAAGAAGAATCATCAAAGGAAACGACACTTGGGGGGAAGATATCCAACCACTAGACATCATGCTGGAGAAAAAACACCAACTTCTTCCAAATAATTTGGGGGAAAACTACCTCTAGAGAGACACGCTTCTAGGAGTGATCCTTGTTTGAAGGTCATTCCCATCGTAACGTAGTAGTCATTTTATAGAACGAGCTTAGTATTTTTTCTTTCTTGTTCCCGTAAATACATGAGAATAAGTTACCGAGATTAGTGTTTGTTATTTATTATGCTCGTAAATACGTGATAATAGGTTACCGAGTACACTTTTATCTCTTTTTTAGACTCATAAAATATATATGAAAAAGGAACTCTTTGGAGTCTCCTTTAAGCTCTTTCCAGAATCTCTAAACATGAAAATATTTTCGAGTGATATTTATTCCTTTCACTCTCATTAAAAGGTTTGAAAGGGTGTCGTTCGAGTGATAGTTTATCTCTTTTTTGGACTCGTGAGACTAATTACGAAAAATAAACACTCTTATCAATCATGATTAGAAGAGTTCTCCCCTGTATGTTTTTACACTTTTTTCAGGCTTCAGAGACTAAATTTAAGAAAAATTCATCCATGGAGTGACCTTTAAGTTCTTTCCAGACTCTCTAAACATGAAAAACCACTGATTTTTCCTTCTCTAGACTCACTAAGCTACACATTGAAGGATCCATATGGGAAAAAGCCCTTACTTCTTCTAGTTCATTAAATAAAGGAAGATGAACTTTCCAAAGGTGATTTATATCGAGCATGTGTTACCCTCCTCGATCTCGTTAAATGAAAAAGATGTACTCATCTATCTGGGTGGGGGGAAAATTGAAGGAAGTGGGTCAAGTTTTTGGGAATCCTATATGGAAGCTATTGTCTCCCTTGAACATGGCACCTGTTTGTGTCTCGTCTTACATTTTGGTAATCCACTTGTCTCTAAGTCATACCAATTCCATATGTTGCCACACTTTTTCTTCCAGTCAAAGAGTACTCTTATTGTCATCACATTACATTCTTGGTACTCGTCGAGTCAATGCTTCCAAGTTATTTTTTGTGCCTCATAATGTTCAAGGGAAGTTTCACTTCAAACCATCCATCTACAGTATTTCCAGTTTCCATTTCCTGTGTCAATCCATAATATTTCAATTCACCATCTTACATCACTTTCCTATGTCAGTTTTTTTTCAATGATGGGTGATACATCAAGTCCCTCCTTCGACGCATATTTTCCTATCGACTTCAACACATCATCCAAGAATTAGTCTTAGAAACCACTTAGTACCTTGGGACCTGCATGCCTCAATGGCATGCCTCCTTGATTTTGATAGTAGGTTTACATAATTGACCTCTGATCGGATGATTCCACAAATGTTTGACCTAGGCTCATTTATTTACATTCGTTGGGATGTACTAGGTACCTTGGGAGTCATTGACATCATTGGTGATTTCCCTTGCACTTGTTAATGTTTTACCTCAATTATTGGTAATCAAGTGGTTTCTACCATGTTCGACATCAAATTATCTATTTGCATAGCTAGATTTGTACCACATCAGGATTGGGACGAAGTCCCTGGGTTGAGCGTTCACTATGTTATCTTCTTTGCCCAGGCTTCAAAGGAGATCATTTGAGCATGCTGATATATATACTATCACATAGATCCACATTGTATTGGTATGTGGCTATGTTTTATCATCTCATAGCTCCACTGTGTATTTTTTGTGGCTATGATTAGTTCATGTCATGGAGGTATGGATCCACATTGTATCTCTAGTGTCCATATCCTTAGTTAGCAATTTTCATGGATCCACAATGTATTGGTAGATGGTTGTCCTTTGAGTCATCTCGTATTCTAAGCATAGGTATTACTGTCTTAGAAATGGAACATATATTAATAATGTTTGATGGTTGTTTGTAGCTTCTGTTAGGTTCTCCAACTCCACACTCTTGTATTGAATAATTTTTAAAGTGTTTTGGCCATCAGTTTCTCTTCTGACCTCACACTTTAGGGGGCATATGTTACACATCAAATTTCCACACTTAAGTACCTCACCCTAAGTGTCGCAAGTGTCATAAAAGTGTCATATGCACCTTTACAAGTGTCACATACACCTTCACACCATGAAAGAACATTTGTCATGATCCCTAGTCAACAAGGAGGAAAAATATATCATATGAAGGTCAAAATACTATGTGAACATGAATTATTTATTAATATTCATAAAAAGGAAATTAATTTAGTGTGAGAATCCACCTCACATTTAGTTTCCTAATCTCAGGGAGAGGTTGATAATCTCGTGGATTGTTGAGATATTTTCTCAAACCAAAATCCTAATTTGGTGGATCTTGAGAGATGTTTTCTCCCTAAAATCCTTGAGAGATATTTTCTCCCTAAAAATCTTGGATATCCCATTTTAGTGGATCTAGTGATTGATATTTTACATGGTGGTTAAGCCTACAAATCCTATATAATGATGGATTTCCATGGTGAATGGGGGGGAAGCTTGGAGATATCATAATTATGATTGTGGGATTCTTGCAAGGTTTGGACAAGGAGAGCTTGGAGGAGTTGCAGCTGAAATCATTCATGGTCTGTAAGTTTTCTTTGTTCTCATTTAATATACTTGGCCTATTTCCTTCAAGTATGTGGTTTCATGTGCTTGTCTATGTTTAATTTTATTTGCATAGATGAATTTTCTCTGCCTAATCCATTATAATACAAGGAAGTCACTTGTTTCTTGTTGTTCATTTCAGGTATTGATTTGCACCAGAATTGGATCAAGTATGTGTATAGGAGCAAGTGGGACAAATGTCGTAAACAAAGTACATCCTACGTTACCTTCTCCTCTCTTTTTCGATAAGAACAATGAGTTTATAGGAATTGTAGTGTCCAAATGATTTTTTCTA
The DNA here is from genome assembly GCA_009831015.1 of Picea engelmannii. Taxonomy (NCBI): domain Eukaryota; kingdom Viridiplantae; phylum Streptophyta; class Pinopsida; order Pinales; family Pinaceae; genus Picea; species Picea engelmannii. Next base: position 2,382,320 of record ML779114.1, on the reverse strand, counting down.
TCTTGGTATAGGGGTTAGTAATCCAAGGGAATGTTCACTTGTTTGCAGGGGAATATTTCTGTAACAAGGAGTATGTACCTTTTCACTCCTTACCTCTGTAGTTATGACATCTAGAGTTGCAACATCTGGAATTGCAACATTGGAGTTGAAACAACATGAGGTGTTGCATCCAATACAAGATATTGTGGACATATTTATTGGGATAAAGAAATATTGTAAGGTAATCTAGAAGAAGAACTTGCATCCAAAACAAAGGCTAAATT
>ML779114.1:2350312-2382046 GCA_009831015.1 Picea engelmannii | reverse complement strand
ATATTTGTTTGTTTTATTTATTTATTATTATTAATGTCATTTAAATGATATGTAAAGTTTAAGGAGTACATACCTTTTCACCACTTACATTGTGTGCCATATATCCTATGCATGTGGTATGGGCTTGCTATCATGAGCTGATTCATTGTATCAGTGGATGATGTCATTAGATATTATTTTTGGGATTAATTGCGTAGTGTAAGGGATGATGTCATATTCTCAAAAGCCGAGTTGGTGACCTGCTGGTCCTGTACCGCAATATATTTTTCTATGGTGACATCATGTTGTTACGTGTTTCCATGTGAAAAGCGATTTCCATAGTGCTTAGAGTTGCAGCATGAGGAGTTGTAGTGTCTGGAGTTTCAGACTCTGAAGTTGTAACAACATGAGGCGTTGCATCCAATATGATATGTTGTAGAAATATTTATTGTGTTGAAGCATTATTTTAATGGAATCTGGAAGATGAACCTGCATTCACAAAAAAGGTTAATTTTATTTTTTTTCAAATATATATATAGATATATTTATTATTATTATATTAATATTATAGGGTGTAGATCCTTCTGGCCAAAACTCTTGGCTCAACATGACATGATACAAATATTTTTTTTTAATTAATAAACCATTTGTCGGGCCATTAATGATGACATTCATCGATTGTTTGAATAATGGAATGTTAACCGTCCAACTAACCACCATTGAAAATAGAGTTGGTTCGTCAGTCAATTTTTGATAATTTGACGAACTGTAGATGATATTAGGATGAACATTGGTTACTCTTACGACACATGTACGATGAAAAATTGCTAGATTCATGATGAACTAGGGTCAATGGTATGACATATTGTTGAAGGACATTGGTCAATCATACAATGAACCTATGATGAAAATGGCTATCGACATTGGTCGAATATGAGGCATGTTCATTGTAGGTTAGTCGCTCTTACAACACACTAGTGATGAGAAAAAAATGGTTTTCGGACACACAACATTCAATGGTACAATGAACAATGTCGTTGGTCTTGCGATGAAACGAGTATCATCGTACTGAAAATGAATGTAATGTGATGAAAAATGGGATGTATCCATTGTCATACTTGAGACGTTGTGGCTATGAACCTACAATGGTAAATTTTCAGAAAATGAGCCCAATGTAGTAGTGAGAGAGGGAAAGTACTCATACGTCCAGAGAAAGATAACCCAGACAACATAGTGATCATTGGGGTTGAAAAGTTAACTTTATACAGGTTGTAGGGAAATCATTTTCATGGTTTTGTACATGACAGTGACAACCTATGTGAGTTATGACACAAAAAGTTGGGACACCTACACTACAATGCATTATCAATTCTGAGGGGGATTGTTACAAGTCTTCTAAAGTTCAACATTGAGTAGAAGGGACTCTACAAAGGGTGTTGCCTATGTTTCTGTGGGAAAAGGAATGTAACACGATGGTATAGGTGAAAAACAAGAGTCCTCATAGGATCTTGGGGGAAAATACTCAAGAGGATACATTCTCATGAGTGAAGCTAGAGATAGGACATATGGGGATCTTTGGTTGTCCAATCTACATCCATGTTCCTGTGGAGAAGAGGAAGAAGATGGATGCTTCAAGACAGAAGGGTATATTTTTGGGGTACAATGAGACCTCAAAGGATTACATAATATTCATTCCATCACAAATAAATATAGTCGTGAGTAGAGATGATAATTTAAAGGATAAATTGGCAACTAGGATATCTCATGAGTCATCAGCAGTGACAGAGGACAAGGAGAAGCAGGCTCCGAAGAATGAGAAGCAATAAACAATTTAGAATTTAGGTGGGGAGGAGGAGTTATACCCTTCCATTCTTTTCAGGAGACCCAAGTGGCTAGTACATACATTGAGGGATGTTAGTGAGTGAATGTGATTGAATCAAAATTTCGGAGTAACAGTTTGACTTGCAAGTACTTGCAATAACGACATGGATCACTGACACTGTACGCATTGTTTAGTTGATGGATGATGAGATAGGAATATAAGAGAACAAGAAGGTGGTGAATACAAAGGTGACTAACTTCTAAGAGAATTCCAACGACGATGGCATATTCATCTTGGTTATTAGTGGCAAGGTCAAGGCATATGCCGCTAGAGTGGAGCAACACATGGTCTGGAGTGTAAAGGGCCTAGGTGAGATTATTGTTCTAGTTGTTGTCTCCATCCACGTACCCACTTTGGTAAGCAAACAAGGAATTCATCTGTTGACACAAGGGTATTGAATTAGGCTCATATAATGAGAGATATTGTTATAAAAAATAAAAATAAATGACTAGGAAAACAAGAAAACCTAAGGTAAAGTGGTTACACTTAGGGGTAGAACTTCTTCAAGTATGACTCGTTGACTGGGTCCTTGAGAGTAGTGCCTCTAGGGTGAATTAATATGTAGGCGCCCTTACTAAGGAAATGGTGGATGACATAGGGTATGCAATCCCTATCATATTAAGGGGGACTAATCAAGGGGGCTTTGTTGAGGGTCTCCTTTAGTGAATCAAAAGCGGCCTTGGCTTGATGGTCCCAGTTAAATGGGATGTCACAGTGGAGCAAGCATAGGAATCTATGGGCATGAATGGTGTAGTCAGGTACGAAACATCTCAAGAAGTTCGCTATACCATGGATTCTTTACAACTGGCATAAGTCCCAGGGAGGGGGGATCTCATTGATTTCCTGAACTTTAAGTGGGTCTATGATGATACATTGTTGGGATAATATGAATCCCAATAGGAGGCCTGCAGTGACGTAGAAAACACATTTAAATGGCTTGAGTTGTATGTTATACTTTCGGCAGCATTCAAAAATTATTTATAGGTCCTCTATGTGTTGGGAACGTTTCTTGGATCAAGCAGTGAGATCATCCAAGTAGGAAAGGATGATGTGAGTGAGATCATGGAAGGAATATGTCATTGCACATTAAAAAGTGGCCCCGATATTTTTGAGGATGAAGGGAATATTGCGATAGGAAAAGGTGCCCCATGGGGTTGTAAAGGAAGTTTTGTATTTATCTAGTTGCCGGATGTGGATCTAGTTGTAGCCAAAAAATTCGTCCATGAGGGAGAGGACTTTGTGACCAACATAGGAATCAATGGATTGATCGATGAAGGGAGTAGGGAAGTTGTCTTTGGGACAAACTTGGATGAGGTCACGAAAGTCGGTGAAAACCCAAATAGTGTCTTGTTTTTTATTGACCAGAATGGGGTTGGAAACCCAGGATATGTATGCAATGGGGTATATGAATCCAACAGTACAAAGTTTGTCTATCTCAACTTTGATCATCATGGATTTGGATGGGTGAAGGGGGGGTTTCTTTTGGAGGATAGGGGAAATGCCAGGCCAAGTGTCAATGCAATGTTCAACAATGGTTGGGTCTAACTTTGACATTTCAGTGTATGAATAGGAAAACACATCTCTATATTCTTGGAATAACGCTTTGTATGCTATGATTTCCTCTAGGGAGCATGCTTCCCCAAGGTGATTTCTTCCATGAAATTGGGTTTGACCGAAATGTCAATTTTGATAGTAGGTGATATATTAGCCATGTTACCTTATTCAAATGCATCTAAAGAGGGAATTGGACTTTTTAACTAGTTATATGGACAGAAGGGATGAAATATTTTTCTTCGACGGTACATACATGGGCGTATTTTGGTAGGTGGAAGGCGTTATGTGCTAGGAAAAGGGATTGATGATGAAAATTAGCCTAGGGGTAATCGGTTGCACATAGGACTTCTAAAATGTCTTCATTGGACTGAAAGGTGATGGAGTACAAGGATTCTGTAACTGTTGTGAGTGGGGCGTCAATATTTGTGGGTATAGTTGGTAAAGGTTGGATGTTTTTATTGGTTCCTAAGGTAGATGGGCCTATGGGAAGTGATGAGGAGTTGTCATTAGATGTCATGAACCAAGTACCCATATATGAATTGGATGTTTTGTGGTATGGAGGGAGGGGAATCTCATAAACCGGTGTTACAGGGGAGTTGGGCGGGTTTGGGGGGAAGTCCTCATGTTGTGATGGGATGGTCAGAATGGTTTATGGATGGGAAGTGGTCCTCTCCTGAGTGTTTAGAAAGTGATCATTTATGGTCATGTGCACCGAAGATGGTACATTTGGTGCAATGGGTGGGAGGGAGACTCCATTGTGTGTGCCCCTCGATGATGAGTGGACAATGATATGTGTAATGGTCCATTTGATAACATAGTGTGCAAGGGCATTGGATGTGCTCATTTACTGACGTAGAGATATATAAAATGTCAGTAAAGGGTTGTACTAATGAGAAGGTTTGGGATGACGTAGGTAATGTGGTTTCGTGTACTGCTACTAAGGTGTCTTGAAACTCAGGGAGGGTTGGGAAGTGGTGTGTATAATGGTCTTATTGAGAACAAATGGTGCAAGCATGCTTAGTTCTCAAACTGGGAGGTTTGGAGGTGGAAGATTTCAGTGAGGCTGGTAGTGCTACTAGAATGGGTAGTAGTGGTGTACTTATGGGTTTTGGAATGAGATTATGCAACTCGAGTAAAGAGAGGTATAGATTGGTAGGGTGTCCAACGGTATTGCACAAGGAGAATGGAGGAACTATGAAGGATGGGGAAGGGAGGGAGGGTTCCTTATTTTTATGTGTACCTCATTGGTTGGTGGTGGTGCCCCCTATTCTAGAGGTTTCTTTTCTTGTACTGGTAATGTTACCATCGACTGTGGGACTGGTTGGGTGAGCCCCTGATTACGACAATGGGTCCATAGGTTGTGGTGGAAGGGATATACCTAGTACCATAGAGGGTGGTTCGAGGTACCATACAGAGATGGAAATGACCATGTTAGGTAAAGTGAGGGTAATAACAACTTGGTACTTTGTTACTCCATGGGGAGGGTAAAAGAAGGGAATTTGAGTGATGTCCTAGGGAACCATCTGCCAAATGAGGGTTTGACCCATGGGTGGTGATTTATCTTATGTGCCTACCTAAGGATTTTGTATTGGGAGTTCCTAAGGAAGTGTTAGGATGGGGGGGGTAGTGGAGTCAGATGATCTCTCACAGGTTGGGAGGGTAGGTATCTCGATCCCCTCAGTCATGATAGTGTACACATGGGTTGTAATTAGGGGGGACCCTTGATATGTACCCATCAAAGATGGGTCCTAAAATATGACTAGTTTGACATCGATCATGGGGACTAATTTGGTGCTAGAGAGGATCACTGGTAGGATGTTATCAATGTGTCCTGATTGGTTGGGTTCATGGTGGGTCTACTAATCGATGGTGAAAATTTTTCCATTGCGGGGGAAGAGCATGGTACAAAAGACCGAGGAGGATACCACCTGCATAACATACATATAGCTTCATCCGAAGAGGATATTATAATCCAACTGGGCATCAATTACTTCATTTTCGATGAGAATAATTTTTCCCCCTAACTCAAATGGGATTTTTCGATACAATCCTTTCAGTTGGGATGGGTGATCATCATAAGCTAGAATCATGATGGTGGAGGGGATCAACTCAGGTGAACCAAGTTGTTTCCAAACTAATTTGGACATGATTCATGTGGATTCCCCTTCGTCTATGATGCAGTGATGGACCGTGATATTCTGGATTTTGACTGGAATCTAGAATGTGACTAATGATGGAAGTCGCAGGTTTTCCCTGTCAAAGTCAAATGTTATTAAATGGGTTTTGGATGGATCGACTGACCCCAATTGTGAAATTAATTCCTTTTGTTGGGAAGCACATGTTTGAAGTACTTCCATAACTTACACGGAAGAAGGTGATTGAGTGAGGTCATCAATAAGACTGTAGTTGTGGGCGACCTTAGCAGGAAGGTTGTGTACATTTATCTGCAAAGGTGCATGAGGTATGCAGGTGATGGATTCAATTTTAGAAAGACGGGTCTGTTAAGGGGTCCTAAATCCCTTTAAATCAATAGAAGGAACCAAACCCGCCACAGAGACACAATTAGAAACTCCAGTGTTTGATGGTGGAATGTTTTTCCAGATCTTTCGATCCGGCCAAATTATCGATGGGCTTTACATAGTGATTGACATGATATATTTTTATGAAAGTTCCTCCTTCATTTTAAACGTTCTCCTTTTCTCTTTTGTTTTATTAGATGGGTTTGATCAAAAGAATTGTGCTGGTATAAACGAGCTAGTAAAGGGGTTCTTAACTACTGAAGAAGGTTGAGCTTGGGATAACCCGTGTGCTCAAGCATGCAGACAAAGTTATCCACACTTCTGACAAGACTAGTACTAATACATCAATTTCCTAGTATTTTAATTATTGACTGAGATACAGTTATCGTAAGAAAACACGCATGCAATAAGATGATGGAAAGAAAAATAGTTTCCTTATCTCTAGCATTAATCACACATTAACACAATGATTTTCTTTCATCATTAGAGACAAGAACTACAAAAAATATTGATACAACTAACTTATCAATATATTCAGAAACTCTTACTCATTGCATCATCCAGTAATGAAATAAAGTTGGAAGTAATTCCTCCTCAATCCAATCACACAACACCTTTGATGAAAAACAAAAATTTGTCTCCGGTCTGAAACAAGACTTCTCAATTAAGGTAATTCATAAATAGTTCTTTACAACTCCAAAAATGAGGGTCTTTCCCAAAATCATCGACCTTTGCTAAAAGGTAAATCCTCTTGTTTATAATGAATCATTAACTAAAAATAGCTATTACAAGTGCAAGCTAAGTAGAACAAAATATCGCCACGTGGTGCTTTAATCCATTTGTTCTCTAAGAATCATCGAATAGTTTTACTGAAGTGGATGAATCTTCTCATATTCCGACCATTTGAGGAAAATTTCCTCACATGTGTTGGCATAAGGGAACCTGTGTTGGTCCATCGGGGTTGAAAGGATTTATTTCACTTCTACTACCCATTTTTTGTACTTGATTATTTTAACACTCAACTATTGAAATTTTTTTGGATCCTTAATCGGATGCTCCATGAACTATTGTACTTGACCTGGTGCCATGCTTGCCACCTTTTCTATCTCTGTTGTCCATTTCAAGTCTTGTTATGCATGTTTTTTGGCTATGTCATGCAGGTCGACAAAGTCCTCATGTGAGCCAAATTCTAGGACGTTGTTGCCTTTCATCTCCTGATTAATCGTTTCCCAACTCTTTTCACATTCGGTCCACTTCTCCTAAATCTCCCATTGAGGTTCCTCATCCATTTTTACCTAGTATTCGGTTGCTTTCCTGATCTGATCGATGTCGCTAACCTTTAACACTTGAATGTCATGATCTCTAGTGTCTCAGACCTTTTGAACTGTGCTGATGTAATCGATCCTTTCTACTGCTTAGTGAGCTTTCTCATACCACCTTTCCATATCCTTGTAGGTTGCTAGTTCCATAAGGGTGTCTTCTCAGAAATCGGCTATACCTATAGTGAAAAGGTGTTGTTCATTCATGAATTTGGCATAGGCATCTTGGAACTCACTTCTCAAAAACATCATGGCCTACAGGGAGTCATGATAGCATTTTTCCAAATGGCGCAGATGCTCCAACTCCTTAACTGTAGTGGCTAGCTCCTTTTCATCTCTTCTTTCTCTATCCAATGTGGCATTCATGATATCCATCCTTGCACCGATAAGCTCGAAAGTCTTGGCATGCTCCGTGGTGAGCAACTTCTCCTCTGTAGTGATGATAATCGAGTTGTCTAACATGAGCCTCCTATTCTTAGTGGTCCTTTTCATGATGTATTTTCTATTCCTATCATAGGATATTCCTTGTATGTAGGTGACCTCATAAACAGGTTTGGGGATTTGTTATTCTCCCCAGGTTAGATTATTTCCCAGGCTCCCAATTTTGTGTATCTTCTCTAGGATGGGTTCCTAAAATTATTTTATCTGTCCCGATGGATCTAAATTTTTTATGCTCATCGGCTGGTGAGGTATCGGAAAAAACTAAAGAACCAGGGGTAGGTTGGGTACTTACTTGGTAATCAGTTGTCGAAGTGTCGATTTCTTGTTGTGGAATTTCCTCTTTCTAGCCACTCGATCCTAGCTCATCCCTCGAGCTATCTATTGGGGTTCCTGGAAATTTGAGTATCTCAGTGTCTAATACACTTTCAAACTCATGGTCACTCTACGAAAGGTTTTGAATTGAAGCATCGGGACCTGTGGTAGATTCTCTCTCAAGTTTCTTTTCTTCAGTAATCTGTACTAGCGTCACCAAGGACACCTCTGAACTCTCCTCATAATAATAGATGGTTATTAAATCAGAAAAGGGGTTTGGTACACTTTTTCTACCTGGTGTCCTTGCTATCTCAAGCTAGGTTTAAATTCCCCCTCATGATCTGATTTGTGGTGGTGAAACATTAGGGTTTTCTGGCCCAACGATTTATTCAAGTTGTATAGGATTTAAGCCACTTGACTCTCCTCTTCTTTCATATGGGTTATCAGCGGGAATCCTCGACATCGCTACGAGATCAGGGTCATTGGGTATCTAATCAATGATCCTTTGTGCCCCTTCTAGAAAGAGTAACCCTCTTCTTTGTGCCTCTATAGTCTTTTTTCTCTAATTTCTTCCCTAACTCGGAGGACCTCTTGGTATGAATTCTCTATTGTCTCCACCTATTTATCCATTCTCATATCCTTGAAAATTGTCATGTTTAGGTTGGCCATTCTCTGTACTACCTCCTCCAAGTCCTGAGTGCATTATGTGAAAATTTCATCTTCAAATTTGTCGTGCGCAGATGGCCAACAGGAGGATACCTGTGAAGCATGTTGGGGAAACATGAGTTTAGGTTCATTCTTGCATAATCGACCTGTTGGGAACCTGAATTCAAGTTGGATCATCCCTTCTTGTTTGGCTTGAGTAGTTTCCTTTACCAAATAAAACCCCACATGGAAATCGTAGGGTATGAAAGCTCGCTTCCTTTCCTTGACTAGCGTTGCATTATAGCCCTACAAGATAGTCTCATAGTAGAATTTTCCCACAATGATCCGGTATGGCACATGAGAAAGGATTAGATGCAGTGCTCCAGTGGCCTCGAACACCCTAATATAGGTTGTGCATTCATCTAAATACTAGTTTCCTACCTTCGCTACCATTTTCTTGGATATTGTGGATAGTCTCGGGCATTCATTTTTAAATATAATAAAATAAATATGGGCAATGAATTCATCGCAAATGAGTGCATAGGATTTTTTGTACATGTTCTCCCATAGTATGTTGAAGTAAACATGGACCACGAGCTCTGCAACATGCCATCTTAAATTCATGCCAACGAAGACATTTCTCGCACAGATCACATTGAGCAGGTACGAGGCCATGTGGAAAGAGGGTGCTTCCCCTTCTTTCAGTGTCTGAGCATGTTGTACAAAGATGCTCAATTTCTTGGAAATTATTTCTCCCCAGTTGAAGTTGCTTCTAGAGATCACCACTGTGTATGCCAAGGGCATCCATGCTTCCAAAAAATTGTAGCAGTTTTTCTCTCCATACAGTTGTTAGATGAGAGCCATCAAGTAGATGTATGGATCCCTCAAGTTGATTTTCCCATACCAGACATTGCTCCAGTTTGTAAACGTTTTTTCCTCCTTCCACCATGAGGCCATCAACTGGCTAGTGTCGTGGAATTCGTAGAACTTCAACACGAAGCTTTTTTTTAGCCACTCCTTTGGGTCTCTGAGTTTGTAGTACTTTTGGACTTCTGTCGGGAGTAAAAATATGACACATCCACCATTCTAGTCATTGATTAAGAATTTTTGTGCGTCTGTATGGTTGATTAGCCACTTCAAAATTTCCATGCATGGGAAAACTGGGGTTCTACAGGCTACCATGTGAAAATATGACCATCGTATATTTGGGAACACCTAGTCATTAAGCCCCCTTACGTCCGGTTTGTTGTGTGGGATACATTCTGGGTACTCCTCCAGAATGATTATGTTCAATAGGTCTCCTCACTATGGGATAATTACTTTGGATCTAGTGTTTTCTTTTGTATCACCAAAGATTGGAGGTTGAACAAAAGATTTCTTTGTTGAGGTTTTTATGACCGAATCTTCCCTGGGAGCATACTCCAAATACCTCGCAGTACCAGGAAAAGAGCCTTCACCTATTTATGATTCCTTTAGCTTGGGTTCTCTCGGTGAGCATCTTGTGGTTGGATTTCTTAGAACCATTTTCTCTGCATCTTAGAAAATAGTTAGAGACTATTCAAAAAATTATATGTATATATAACAAATCACAACCGTTGAATTGAAAAACTTGAACACATACCTATGTTGCTTGTTTACCCTTGTCTTGATCATTTTAGAATCAACACAGTCTCGAGACACTTTCTTTTCTTCTTTGGATGCTCTAGAATTCCAACTTGTGCACAGAATGAAATTTTTCAAAGTTGTTCTAGTGATTTAAATAGGGATGGACTTACCTTGTCGCATCATCCATTCAATTCGGGTTATGAGTGTAGTTATATTAAATCTTCTATTATATATTCAAAGACATTTAAAATTAAATTAGATTGTAGGTTGATAGCATGGGCGCGGGTTGTAATGTGGCCTATCGGTGATTTCAAATTGTTGTTGTTCAATCGACACATGGGGTAGCAACATATGCGGGACAAATCATTAACTAGTATATTAAATTCTAGAATCTGATCGTATGTTATGCTGAAAACATCCCATCATTTCGCTAGTCCAGCTGGTGAATCGGGGGTCAGGGGTTGGGGTTCTACTTTAAACACTTTTAAAATCTTCGATGTTGAACGATCTTTCCATACAGATATGACTTGGAGGTGTGACTAGGAAACATGAAACCTTGAGATGAATCGAGAAGAAACTAGTCCATATGACACCCCTATGTGACAAAGACACATGGGACTCGAGACTGACGTCTTCGTTTACCCATGTTATTTGGAATCGATACCTTTATTAAGCTAAAATTTCTAAAACCCGATCCTATCTTGTTGACGTCGAAAGGTATCAAGGACCGGTGATCAACGATAAAACTACCCAAGTTCTCTTGGATTGACTCTCTCATAAAATTCCCAATGCCAAAATTTTATTGGGGATCGACGATCAACGATATGTTTATCGCACACAAAATCGATTGTTTTAATCCTTCTAGATTTCCCCAACCCCAAGAAATCACATCGTTCATCGACTATCAATGGTTTCTTTATGGTTTTTGTCAATGTCTATCCATCTCGTACTTTTTCGACGTATATGGGGATCCAATATCTCTTTTAATTTCATGGAAAATAACTCATGCAAACAAACTCCACCTTCTACCGATGTCTATGGTGCATCGACGATCGGAGATTAGTGTAACTGTGTGGCCACTTTACCTACTTGAATTTTTTCGATGCCGAACACAAGCGCGTTGGTCACAAATGTCAGCTACATATTCTTAGTTAATATGTCAAGTTATTTTAGACACAAGGTTTCATTAAACAAGTTCAAACAAACCGGACTTGATTGATAAGAGTCATGAAAAAAAATAAACCATCCCCATAGTGAACTCAATTTAGACAGTAAAAGAACAAGTGGTACCCAAAAAGTGATAGAATTTCATAAGGATTTTAGGGTGTGTTGAGCTCTCGACAAATGGTGATTTACTGGATGAAAGAAGAATATTTGTTCCTTCCTCGGGCTTAGTTGATGAAAAAGTTGGTTAGGAACCTAACTAGTTTTTCTTTTATCAGAGTCTCTCCTATCCTTGTGTTTACAATTCTCTCGGTTCATGAATCTGGGCCCACCTATGGAGTTTCAACCTTTATTCCACCTTCATTCCTCTTGACCATTACCCATGCCCCCTTTTGACAAGAGCCGAGTAAAGTATTCACTGGCACCAAGCCTTTTAGTTATCTTCATTCATTTGTTGTGTTGTCTCTCTGCTGACAGCGAGCATCCATAGCCCGGACGGAGTCACCTTGACGTCACATACCTTGCTCCACTGACAGTGAGCATCCATAGCCCCAATGGAGTTATTTTCAAAACCTCTCCTACTTTTCACTCATTTTATATAAAGATTTATTTTTGGTAGAGATGCCCTGAGCGAGTGGCAGAGAAGGATGTCTATTATCTGCAAGAAGAGATGGTTAAGGTGAAATTCTTCCTAGCTCTATCTAGAGGTACATGTGGTCCTTTCCAATTTTCCATATTTCCCTTTAGGTTTTACCAGACCACTAGGTGAACACTTCATCACTTGCCAAGGTCGTTTATTTGCAAAGGTCAAATACACAACTATTTTAAGAAAAATGTAATTTATCCATCGTTTCCCGTGTTGTACATAAGCATGAGTTAGGAATAGAGTTTTCTACACCATATCGATTAAGGTCAACCACTGCCTTGCAGAAAACAACTTTATTGCAAAAAAATACCACATAAAATAAAAACAGAAACAAAGGACTCGGCAATCAGCCTACCTAACACCTATACATAGAATAACATAAACACACACACACACACACACAATTTTTTTTTTAACAAAAATATTGTTTTAGGGCTTGGCCATTTACCAGGAGGGTGTCGAGTTCCCCCGTTATATTTTGCAACCGATATGTGTTCCTGCCCCAAGTTTATCGGCTACCTATAAAGGTATGAGCCATAGATTCTGAAACTTTGAATGTTTTCCCTTCGGTTCATTTGCTCTATCCCATTTCAGGACTAAGTCTCCTACTTAAAAATTCTTCTCTCTGGCCTTATGCTTGTCAAACCATATTTTAACTCTTTGTTGATGAGTGACGAACTTTAATTTTTCTTTCTCCCTTTCTTCTTCCAACATGATGAGGGTATCAATTATTTTTTGAATAACCAATGAGGGTTGTCCTCTAGATCCATGAACAAGATGAATATATGGAAGATATAGCTCGTTCGGGAGAATGGCTTCTTGGATGTATAAAAAAAAGTATGGGGATTTACCTATAGCCTCCTTGGGTGTTACTCCATAGGCCCATAAGGAATTATGAAGCAAGATATGAAAATTCCTCTGATTGTCTACAAATTGTTTCTTCAAGATCCTCACTAGGTTCTTATTGGTTGATTCTGCCACTCCATTCCCTTGTCGATAATAGTTCATAGAGTATCTGATTATGATTCCTTTATCTAGAGAAAACTCTATTAGTATGATGGAATAAAATTAAGAAGAATTATAAAAAACAAGAACAGAAGGCATACTGAACCTTGTGATCAGTTGTTGTTCTATGAATTGGATTACCACCTTTTCATTTACGTGAGTCAGATGGATGGCCTCTGCTCATTTCGTGAAATGGTCTATAGCGGTCAGTATGTATATATGTTGTTTTGAAGAACTCGACATAATATCCCCTATGAAATCTAACCCCCACTTCTCGAAGGGTTTGGATATGGCCACTGGTTGGACTGGAACAACTACTCTTTTTTCCCTCTCCACACTTATTTGACAAGTTTTGCAGTTTCTAGCGTATGTATGAGCATCTCTAAACAGTGTAGACCAATAATAGTCGGCTCTTAGTATCTTGTGAGAGGTGGTATTCCCTACAAAGTTTCCACCCATAGGACCATCATGGAGCTCATTCAGAAAATTTTCTGCATCTTCACATTTGAGATATCAAAAGTACCCCATCATAATTTACACAGAAGAGCACCAAATTTATGAGGCGATATTGTGTCGATTTTAGTCTAAGAGATCTCCTTTCCTTAGGGTTTAGGTTTTCTAGGAAATCCATGTGATTCAGGATATAAATTAGTGTTCCATACTAAGAATCATTCCCTGGGGGAACATATAAAGCTTCGCTACACCATAACACCAATTCATTCTCCCACCCAAAGTCTTCATTTACTTGGTCTTTTGCTACAATGGTCATTTTACAAAATCCCTGTCTCTTAATGAGTTTGGAAAGTTTTATATCTAGATCAAATTATTGGACAACTTCCATCCAATTTCCCCTTCTTTCCCCCGTCTCTTATTGGGTGAATAGGGATTGGACTGCGAGGTGAGGCACAATGAATTTGGTGTGATTTTTTAGGATGTAAGATCTGAAATGTTTTACTTATTTGTACACCACATAATAATGTTTGTATATAGTAGGATAATTCAGTTCGATCGCTTGGAGATTAGTGATCATAAATGAGACCAGCACCTCATTATTGTCATCATCCTTCTGAGTCAATACTGCACCTAAATATTGGTCGGAGGAAAAAGTATAGAGGAAAAATTGTTTTCTAAAGTCGGGACTTCACAACACTGGAGCTTGAGATATTGTAGTCTTGATATTGTTGAAAGCATATTTTCACTTGTCATCCCACTTAAGTTCAACATTCTTGAGAATCATTTTTTGTAAGGGTTTGATAGTTTCAATGAAATCTAGGGTGAACTTCCTCACAAAATTGATTTTCCCAAATAAAGATTGCATAGCATTTTTTTGTGGGGTAAGGGAAGATGATTTATTTCCTTAATTCATTCCGGGTCTATGTGAATTCCTACTTGAGATATAATATGACCTAGTAATTTCCCTTTCCTCAACACCAAAGATAGTTTTCTTAGGGTTTAAATACATACCATATTTTCTACACCTTTTGAAAATATGGGTTAGATGTTGGATGTGATCTTCTCTATTCTTTGAATACAAGGTCACATCGTCTGAATAGACTACTACACACTTGTTGATCAATCCCTGAAAAGCTATGTCCATGGCCCTCTAGAAGGTTTACCCTGCATTAATTAACCCAAAGGGCATGCATTTATAAGCAAAGGTTCCCCACTTGGTTCAAAAGGTAGTTTTGAATTAGTCTTCCTCTGAAACTAGAACCTGGTTGTAACCTAAAAAACCATCTAAAAGGGAGAAAATTTTAGAACCAGACATGGTCTTCAAGACTTGTTCCATTGGTGGGACTAGGTAGTTATCATTTTCTAATGCTTTTTTTAGGTTTCTGAAATCCACAAACAAGAGGATTTCCCCAGAATTTTTCCTAAAAGGAACCAAATTTGCTACCCATGCAGAGTGTCTAACTTGAAAGATAATTTTAGCATCTAGTAA
This sequence comes from Picea engelmannii, assembly GCA_009831015.1. Lineage (NCBI taxonomy): Eukaryota > Viridiplantae > Streptophyta > Pinopsida > Pinales > Pinaceae > Picea > Picea engelmannii. Next base: position 2,367,033 of record ML779114.1, on the reverse strand, counting down.
TTTATTTAACTCTTGACACATGAGGGGTTCCAGAGATGGGTGGTACTTCCAGATCTTCTGTTGGAATGGTTTTACTCTAGATTTTAATGGGATTGTGTGTTGAATAATATGAGTGTCATAAGTTTTCATATCTTGGGAGGACCACGCAAAAACATATTGATACTCTCTGAAAAGATTGAGATAGGATTTCCTTTCTTATTTAGACATTATCTTTCCTAGATTTATATTATTAGGGTTTTCCAAGGTTCCTATATTTATAGTCTCGTACATGGGACACAAGCTCCCTATCTTTGTGTGTGTTGACCATTTAAATCTTTCCCTTAATTCAAAGAGGTTCTCCAAATTGGTTATCCCTTTCGGTATCATGTGAAACTTTGGTTTGTTATGAGAGTGATTTGTTTCACTTCTTTGTTCATGGGAATCAGTTTCTACTAACTGCTCTTGGAATACTTCATCCTCAATAGCCAGTTCTTTAAACTTTTCCTGATTGGTCAAAAAATTTATAATCTGTTCATCTCCTTCAAAGAACTTCGAGTTAGAAATATTGTTGGGCACTAATGGTTTGTAGAGTAGTTCCACAGTGAACCTGAAGAGGTCATTGTCTTCCAAAGGAGACAGCCTCAAGGCAACAGTGGCTAGGGAATCAACAAGAGTATTATTTTTCCTGGTAATCGTTGTTATATTGAAGGCCTCAAAAAGTTATTAGCCTATGTACTTAATGTTGATAATTCCTTAGGTGGGGAGAGTTGCAATGTATAGTATTCTTTACTTTCCTGACGATAATTTCAAAGTCTCCAAAATTTTTTAGTTCTTTAATGTTTAATTCTATGGCTTTCTTTAGTCCTTGCACTAAAGCTTCATATTTGACTATATTATTAGTGCGTTCAAATTCTAGTTGATAGGACAAGAAATTTCGTTTCCCCTTTGGGTCAATGAGAATACATCCTTCTCCCGACCCTTCTTGAAATTTAGACCCATCAAAGTACAGGGTCCAAACTTGTGAGCGAAAATCATCATCTTCTCTATGCCTACTAACTTCCTCCTCTCCACCTATTTTGTCTCTGGTTTCCAATAGAGGTTCATAACAGAAGAGGGTTTCTTCTGCCGCTACCAGTATATTTACTTGAAAATTCATTTTGGAGTTTTGAGTAAGAGGTACATCAAATGAGAGAGGGGAAAAATTTTCGAAATCGGAATCGCAGGAGTAGTTCCCTAGCACAGGGAAATATTCTGACGAGGGTTTGTTGAAAGCTTCTAAATCAGTGAAAGTATATTTTAGATACCTTTCCATATCGATCCTAATCATGTTTGTGTGTCCCTTTAATGGAAACCAAAGGTGAGCCCATTCTGTGCTAAAGTATCCATTCAACTTCTCAAACCAATCTTGAATAAGTAGCAACCCATAAGCTTGTGGTATATCCACTACAATGATATCAATCACTTGAATTTTTTTTGGGTGTGTAGTCATTATGATCATGACACCCTTGAGTTCTCCAATAAATTTTACCTGAGTCATGTCCATTTGTATAACTCTTTTATCACTTTTGAGTGGGACTGGGCTTAATTTCTTGCATATAGACAATGGCATGACATTAGAGGCTGCCACTGAGTAAACTAAACAATTATGGAGGTTTTGGTTGAAGACCTCAAATTTTAAATGGAAAGGTGCGACAAAAGGATTTCCTTTTTTATATACAGAGTAAGCGTTCACATTCAATTTATTCTTTAGGTCTGTAGGAAATGGGGTTTCCCCTTGGTCAGTTCTAGTTATTTCTATTGACTTTAAGGCTTGTAACAAAAAGGCCTTTTGTTGTGGAATTCTACACATGTCCATGACTGACACATTAGACTTCAATATTTTTAAGTCTTCCACTATGTTGCAGTCTAGCTTGGGTGATTCCCATGTATGGATGTTTATAGGATTTCATTGGGAGACAAAAGGTTCTTTCAGGTGATCATTTTTTTGTTTTCCTCTCAAGGTTTGGACAATGCTAAGGTCATTTGAGACCGACTGACCCCTACTTCACGTTTGCATAGCCAAAACCTGATCGAGTGGTTCTTTAACCTTAAATATATCATTAGAAGGAATTGGCAAGTTAGGATCCCAAAAAAACATGGTTGTTTCGTCCAGCGGGTCAACTTCCTCCTAATATGCAATATACACCGCTAAACCACTTGATTGTTCGGTAAGGGAATCTTTGTCTAGGAACTGATTGGCCATCAAATTCATGGCATGCACCCATTGTGGACAGTCTCTTTCAGAATGTTTCTCTTGATGATGTATACAAAAAGAGTCAGATGCTACATTACCTAGTTCGATGCTTAAGTTGGCTAGGGGAGGTTGAATTTCTTTGAATGGTGGGTTTCTCTTAAAAAAGGGTTTATAAGGACTTTGGCCTTGGTTTCCTTCACCTACATTTATTTTCATGTCTAGGATTGCATTTGACAATTTATTTATCATCCGTTGTAGGTATTCTATGTCTCCACTTCCCTTTTTAGGACTTTATTTTATTTTTTTTCTCAGGGTTCTGGTCAAAACGATTCCTCTCCTAGGTGGAGGTTGAGATTCATTCTTAACTAGTGAGACCTTTCCCTCTTTACATCCCTTCATTTGGAATTCAATTTTTTTAGCTTCCTCAAAATTTTCAGCTAGGGTATGCTTGGCAACCCTTTTTACAAACATGGAAATAGAAGCAGTGAGAGCATTAACATATACCTCAATTTGCAACTCCTGAGTGGGTTTAGCTTCCGGTTGAAATTTGCTTAGGATAGTGGTTAATCGTTGATTGAAGTCTTTAAACTTTTATTATGAACTCATGGTGGTGGTGAACAGGTCATCCATTAAATCTCTTGTAGTGGTTTATTCTGCAATTTTTTCTAAAAAATCTTTTTGAAACTTCATCCAACTAGTTATGGACCCTACAGGCGAGTCAAAATACCATGTTGAGGCTGAATTCTCAAAGGTATAGGGAAAAATCCTCCATAATACGTCCTCATGTTGGACATTCATCAGTCTAATAGCTAGTATGAACATTTTAATATGGTCTTCATGCAATCTATATGTTTCATGGTCAAACTTAGGAAGTAATTTTTCTAGATGTCGAGGGAGGTTATGTAGCCGTCTAGGAATTTCCAGAGCATCTCTGGCCCACCAAGGTTGATTATTTTTAGGTGGGTTTCCCCTTTATTCATTATGATCATTATTATCCTCGATGTCATCCGACTCCGAAGCTGAGAAATCCAAGTTAAACCCTTCCTCGTCAAATTCAAAATCATTGGGCTTAGAGTAATTACCAGTTGGTGTTTCGGGGATCAGATTAAGGGGATGTTCAATCTTGGTGAGGGAGAAATCTATCAGGTCTTCTACTGTGTGAACAAAAACCTAGTCGGGGGTGTCGACCACCAGTTTGCTTCCTCATTTTCTATGAGGAAGTAACGAAGATAAGGTTAATGATCCAATTTGTTGGTCATAAGCTCTTATGATTATTTTGAACTGGTTCAAATCCTCGCGAGGAAGAGTGTAAGGTATTTAAGTGAATAGATGTTATTCCTCTTGCTGGGGTGAGTTACTCATTTTAGGAGTACTCAGTGTATGTGGGATATCTTGAGAATGACTAGCCATGCATGTGGGTTTTTTTGAATCTGTAGGTTGTGCAAAATATTATATCAGAAATATTATTAGCCATTCATTCATAGGCCCTCCTTCTAGCTCCAATTTTGTTGAGGGGTCCTAAATCCATTTAAATCAACACCAGGAACCAAACCCACCATGAAGGAGTAATTAGACTCTGTAGTGTTTGATGGTGGAATGGTTCTCAATATCTTTTGATCCAACCAAATTATCGATGGGCTTTACGTAGTGATTGACAGGATATCTTATTATGAAATTTCCTCCTTCAATTTAAACATTTTCTTTTTGTCTTTTATTTTATTAGATGGGTATGATAAAAATAATTGTGTTGGTATAAACCAACTGGTAAAGGGGTTCTGAACTACTGAAAAAGGTTTATCTTGGGATAACCCTTGTTCTCAAGCATGCAGACAAAGATATTCACACCTGTGACAAGCCTAGTACTAATACATCAACTTGGTGGTATTTTAATTATTGACTGAGATACAGTTATCATAAGAAAACATGCATGCAATAAGATGATGGAAAGAAAAATAGTTTCCTTAGTTCTAGCATTAATCACACATTAACATACCGATTTTCTTTCATCCTTAGAGGCAAGAACTACAAAAAATATTGAAATAACTAACTTATAAATATATTCATAAACTATTACTCGTTACAATGTCCATTAATTAAATAAAGTTGAAATTAATTCCTCCTCAATCCAATCACACAACGGATTTGATGAAAAACAAAAATTTGTCTTCGGTCCAAAACAAGACTTCTCAATTAAGGTAGTTCATAAATAGTTCTTTACAATTCCAAAAATGAGGGTCTTTCCCAAAACCATCAACCTTTGCTAAAAGGTCAATCCTCTTATTTATAATGAATCATTATCTAAAATTAGTTATTGCAAGTGCAAGCTAAGTAAAACAAAATATCACCACGTGGCGCTTTAATCCCTCTGGTCTCTAAGAATCATCAAATAGTTTTACTGAAGTGGATGACTCTTCTCATATTTCCACCATTTGACGAAAATTTCCTCACATGTGTTGGCATACGGGAACATGTGTTGGTCCATCGGGGCTGAAATAATTTATTTCACTTCTACTACCCCTTTACATACTTGATTATTTTAACACTCAATTGGTCCAAAAATGTTTGAGCCTTAATCGGATGCTCCATGAACTGTTGTACTTGACCTAGCACCATGCTTTCCACCTTGGCTATCTCTGTTGTCCATGGCAAGTCTTGTTCTACATGATTCTTGACTATGTCATGTAGGTAGACAAAGTCTTTGGGTGAGCCGAATTTTGGGAGTTCGATGCCTTTCATCTCCCTATTAATATTTTCCCATCTCTTTTTGCACTCGGTCCACCTCTGTTGAATCTCTCGTTGAGGTTCCTGGGCCATTTTTACCCAATATTCAGTCTCTTTCCTGATCCAATCAATGTTTCTATCCCTTAGCACCCGAATGCCATGGTCTTTGATGTCTCATCCCTTTTGAACCGTGTTGATGTAATCGATCCTTTCTACTTCTTAGTGATATTTCTCATACCACCTTTCCATGTCCTTGCAGGTCGTTACTGCTATAAGGGCGTCTTCCTTGAAATCGTCTATACCTATATTGAAAATGTGTCGTTCATTCATGAATTTGGCATAGGCATCTTGGAACTCACTTCTCACAAACACCATGGCCGGTGTGGAGTCCTGATAGTATTTTTCCAAATGGTGTAGATGCTCCAACTCCTTAAGTGCAGTGGCCAAGTCCTTTTCATCTCTTCTTGATCTATCTAATGTGGCATATGTGATATCCATCCCTACAATAATAAGCTCAGATGTCTTGGAACGTTATGTTCTTATAAACTTCTCCTCCATAGTGATGAGAATCGTGTTGTCTAACATGAGCCTCCTCTTCTTAATGGTCCTCTTCATGATGGATTTTCTCTTCCTGTCATAGGCAATTTCTTGTATGTTGGATACCTCATCAACAGGTTTGGGGATTTGTTGTTCTCCCCAGGTTAGAGTATTTCCTAACATCTCAGTTGTGTGTATCTTCTCTAGGATGGGTTCCTGAACTTCTTCCATATGTCCTGATGGCTCAACCTCCATTTTTTTCTCATCGACTCGTGAGGTATCGACCAAAATTGAAGAACCAAGGGTAGGTTTGACACTTACTTGGTAATCGACTGTCGAAGTGTCGATTTCTCGCTATTGAATTTACTCTTTTTGGCCACCTAATCCTAGATCATCCCTCAAGCTATCTATTAGGGTTCCCTGAAAGTCGATTCACTCAGTTTATAAGACACTTTCGACCTCATGGTTGCTCTATTGATGGTTTTGAATTAAGGCATCGAGACCTAGGGTAGATGCTCTATCAGGTTCCTTTTCTTCAATAATCTGTAATGGGGTAACCAAGGACACCTATGAACTCTCCTCCTCATCATAGATGGTTATTAAATCAAAAAATGGGTTTTTTAGACTTGTCCTACCTGGTGTCCTTGCTATCTCAGGATGGGTTGAAATTCCCCCTAGTGATTTGATTTGTGGTGGTGGAACTTCAAGGTTTTCTGGCCCAGTGATTTCTTCAAGTTGTATTGGCTCTAAGACACTTGGCTCTCCTCTAATTTTGATTGGGTCATCAATGGGAATCCTTGACATCTCTACGAGATTGGGGTCATTATGTAGTTGATCAATGATCTTCTGCGTCCCTTCTAGCAAGAGCATCCCTCTTCTTTTTGCCTTTGTAATCTCTGCTATTCTAATTTCTTCCCTAACTCGGAGGGCCTCTTGGGATCATTGATATATTTTCTCCACATATTCATCCATGCTCATATCCTTGAACCTTGTCATGTTTGGGTTGGCCATTCTTTGTACTACCTCCTCCCATTCCTAAGCACATTTTGTGAAAATTTCATCTTCAAATTTGGCGTGCGTGTATGGCCAACATGAGGATACCTGTGAAGCATGTTGGGGAACCAGGAATTTAGGTTCATTCTTGCAGAATCTTCCTTTCGGGAACCTAAATTCAAGTTGGCTCATCCCTTCTTGTTTGTCTTGAGCAGTTTCCTTTACCAAATAAAACCCCACATGGAAACTGTAGGGTATGAAAGCCCACTTCTTATCCTTGACTAGCGTGGCATTATAGCCCTGTAGGATAGTATGATAGCATATTTCTCCCACAATGAGCCGGTCTGGGATGTGATTAGGGAGTATATGCAGTGCTCTGGTGGCCTCAAACACCCTGATATAAGTCGTGCATTCATATAAATACCAATGGCCGACCTTTGCTACCATTTTCTTGGCTGCTACATATAGTCTCAAGCATTCCTTTTTAAATATAATAAAATAAATATGGGTGATGAATTCATCACAAATGAGTGCATAAGATTTTTTGTACCTATCCTCCCATAGTATGATGAAGTAAACATGGATCGGGAGCTCTGCAACATCCCATCTTAAATTCATGTCGACAAAGACATTTCTAGCACATATCACATCGAGCAGGTACGAGGCCATGTGGAAAGTGGGTGCTTCCCCTTCTTTTGGCATCTGAGCCTTTTATACATAGATGCTCAATTTATTGTAAATCATTTCTCCCCAATTGAAGTTGCTTCCAGAGATCACCATTGTTTATGCCAATGGAATCCATGCTTTTGAAACCTTGGATCAGTCCTTCTCTCCATACAATCAGTAGATTAGAGCCATAAAGTAGATGTATGGCTCCCTCATGTTGATTGTACCATACCATCCATTGCTTTAGTTCCTAAAATTTGTGTCCTCCTTCCACCATGAGGCCATAAACCGGTTCGTGTCATGGAATTCATAGAACTTCACCATGAATTTTGTGTTTAGCTGCTCCTCTGGGTATCTGAGTTTGTAGTGCTTTTGGACTTTTGTTGGGAGGAAAAATTTGGCACACCCTCCATTATCATCATTGATTAAGCATTCTGCATGTCTGTATGGTTGATTGGCCACTTCAAAACTTCCATGCATGGGAAAACTAGGGTTCTGCAGGCTACCATGTGAAAATATGACCATCAGATATTTGGGAACACTTAGTCGTCAAGTGCCCTTACATATGGTTCATTGTGTGGGATACATTTAGGGTACTCCTCTCGGATGATTCTACTGAATAGGTATCCCCACTGTGGGATAATTACTTTGGATCCATTGTTGGCTTCTGTATCATCGAGGACCATAGGTTGAGCAAAATATTTCTTTGTTGAGGATTTTACGACCGACACTTCCCTGGGAGAATACTCCAACTGCCTTGCAGTACCAGGAGAAGAACCTTCACATGTTTCTACTTCCTTTAGCTTGGGTGATCTTGACGAGCGTCTGGTGGTTGGCTTTCTTGGAGGAATTTTCTTTGCATCTTAGAAAATAGTTAGAGACTATTCAAGAAATCAGATGTATATATAACAAATCACGACCACCGAATTGAAAAACTTGAACACATACCTCTGCTTCTTATTTATCGTGGTCTTGATAATTTGAGAATCAAAATAGTCTCGAGACACTTGCTTTGATTCTTCATATGCTCTAGAATTCAAAATTATGCGCAGAATGAAATTGTTCAAAACCATTCTAGATATTTAAATAGGGATGGAATTACCTTGTCGCATCATCCATTCAATTTAGGTTATGAGTGTAGTTCTATTAAATCTTCCACCAGATGTTCAAAGACATTTAAATTAAATTCAATCGTAGGTTGATGACACAGGCATGGGTTTTAATGTGTCCTATCAGTTATTTCAAATCGTTTTTGTTCAATCGACACATAGGTTAGCAACATATGAAGGATGAATCATTCACTAGTCTATTAAATTCTAGAATACGATCATTGAGGCCCAACCAAATTCATTATTGCATCATTTCAACATCTGCGTGGGTATTTCGACTGTCAGTCATTCTCTCTGTGCACTGTGCGCATTGTACACTGTGTTATCCCACACATATGTGTGTGCGTGGATTTGACTAAATGTGCGCAGATTTTCAGAACCACTTTTGTATAGTTTTTTTTTTTTTTTCTTGCCAAATTAAATGTAATCCTTCCATGAATATTGGTAGTATGTTGTGTTTGTGTTACCTTTTTCTTCATACATTTTCTGTAGTTGTAGTGAGCCATTTTCTAGTGATAACATAAGGTTTTATGATTTCTTATTGATGATAAAAATGCATGGAGGCCTCATTGTAATGTTGTCAGATGAATGCGTGTAGCCACCATATCTCTTCTCAGATATTAGATACCACCATTTGAGCACGATTGTTTCATTATGAATTTTATAGTTTCAATAGATTTCTTTATTGAATAGAAGTTAAGTTTCATTGTATCTATGCTAATGTTATAGATATGTGTTTCATTTTATTGCGCCCATAAATATGAACCAATGGTATCATAGTGGTATGCTCTTCATTTGTTTCTCAGTGCATGTCATCGACGAGGTCAGGGTATAATCAGTTGGGACTTGAACCAGTTGATCCTTTAAAAGATTGGCCTCGCCAACCCTGACAGCCACCCATGGGGGAAGAACAAGAGACAGTGGGGTAGAGGATCCCTTTAAATTTTTTCTCAAGGAATCCCTCACGTGACAGAGGAACAAGATGATGGATAATTTTGTGAAAATCCTTGGACAACTTCCAATACGTGATGCATATTCCTTGAGGGAAGGCATCACCCCTTCAAGATACAGATCCATTTTCATATCCCTATATTTGAAGGTCAAATAGATGCAGATGTCATAGACAAATGGTTGAATCTTCTAGAAGGGTATTTTTATATCCATAACATTTTTGAAAGAGAAAATATTACATTTGCGTTGCTTAATGTTGTCCCCCATGTCAAAGATCGGTGGGAGACTTTCTCTGATCAAAAGAAAAAAAATGGCTCAACGTTATTTTCACTCACACCCACTTGTGGTTCTTTCAAGGATTTTATTAAGGAACAATATTACCCTATTGGAAGTTATGAATGCTTATATACAATATGGACCACATTGTCGAAAGAAAGGGACCAAACAATGTATGAGTTCACCAATGTCTTCCATACCTTTCACACCAACATGGGTATCAATGACTTTGAGCGGCATCTAGTGCTCAAGTACCACTATGATCTACATAGATACATCCAAAAATAAATGGAGTTTCTAGACATCTCGTAATTTGGAATGGACTATCGATATGATGTCAAAATGATTAAAAAAAATACATGCCAGTTTGGGTTTGTGAACCCCTCACAGTATAAGCAAGGAAAAGGCAACCCCAACTCGCAGAAAAAAAAGGACAAAGAAATGATGGACATCCTCAAGAAAACTAGTCTAAGCCGCAAACAAAGAAGGGCATTGGGAAGACAAATAAATACACTGAGAAGTGGTGTGAGTTCCATAAGATCCCCTATCATAACTGTTGGATTACTGAGAGGGGGGGGGGGGCTGAATTAGTAATGAGAAATTATACCAATTATTAATCCTTTAAACCACAATGTATATTATTTTTATTATTCAACCACGTTCATTTGTTCATCATCAATATCTTACCATATCATAATTATTAACATTCATTAGTGCATAATAAACAATAATAAACACATCCACACAATGTACGGTACAAAAATATTTATGTGGAAACCCAATGCGGGAGAAAACCACATAATGATTTTCTTATATGTCAAGAATTATATTCAAGGAAGCACCAAATTCCGATTCTCCAGCTACAGCCGGAAGGAGGGTTCAACCCCCTATTTTCTCAGGCTACAACCTAAGGGATGATCCAACTCCCCAATTCTCTAGCTACAACTAGAAGGAGGCTACAACCCCCTATGTTCTCTAGCTACAACCACCTATCCTTTCCCCATAGAACCGCCCTGAAATATAAGTAGAATTATGGAACCACTGCCACACTATCACTATGAGATATATTAATGTAAACCTATACCAATAAACTTTCACCAAACAACCTGTAACAACATGTACCAAACAAACTGTAATCAACCTATACCAATAATTTGTAAACAACATGTACCAATAATTTGTACCAACATGTACCTTGCATCAACTTGTACCTCAACCTGTACCATAAACAAGTGCATCAACCATGCACCAAACCTGTACAAATAACCTGTCACAACAACATGTCCAAGAAACCTATCACAACAACTTGTCTCATCAATCCTACCAACCAAATCAGATCTAGTCACCAAGATCAATCACCAAGACAACCTTCAACCATATGCACAATATCACCAAGATCAATCGCCAAGACAACCTTCAACCATATGCATAATATAACAAAGATGTGCATCAACCAAGCATATCAAAACAACTCATAATCATCACCAAGATCAATATGTTCTTCTAATAATATACCAAGACAAGTATGCTACATTATCCATAAAATATGTGTCAACAATACTACTAACAAGTGCCTCCAACCATGTACCAAGTATGTACCAATCATGCATCAACTACACATCAACTATGACTAATCAATATGTACCAACATCATTAAATATACACCTCATGTATGTGCCAACTCATCAACTACTTATCTCAACCATGTACCCAACATGTACCTCAACCATATACCAAAGACATACACCCATATAACCATAAAAATTTCTCTAGCAATACATCACACTATCCATAACCAAATACCATAAACCCTTACATCAAACCATGTGCCATAACCTCACTTTTATTTACACAAGGATGTATCATTCTTAAGCGAATAATATACCAAGACCACTAACAAGTGTCTCTCACAATGCACCACAAGATATGCCAATAAATCAAAATAAGTGCACCAACAATATACTTCAATAAATCTGCCTCAAAACCATTCTACAACAAGCCCTAAACTTCCAAGAGGGCATCCAATGGATTTACAAGGAAAACTCTCAACTAGATTCATAAGTTCAACACTACACATATGAAAACCATAAATGTTTTCCTCTTGTAGCATTCTATTGCCACGGTTTTGCTGCTGCAATTCTGGTGCTGCGAATCTACTGTTACGATTTCTGTGTCGCGATTTTTCTGTCGCACTTTTTCTGCCACGCTTTTTCTGTCGCAATTTTTATGCTGCACTTTTTCTACCACACTTTTTTTGTCGCGATTTTTCTACCACGGGTTTTCTGCCACAATTTTTCTGCCGCACTTTTTCTGCCACACTTTTTGTGCCTCAATTTTCCTGTAGCAATTTTCTTGCCATGATTTTCCTGTCGCAATTTTTCTGCTGCGGTTTTCCTACCCAAATAAACCTTTATCAATAATACATGCCCAAATAACCTTTCACAAAATAGATATTCAATGATATTCAATAGTTGTTAATGGGAGAGTCTTTCTCTCTTATTTATACTTCCATGTAGTTTCCTCTAGAAGTATCAACTTCTGTCCACTTAACCACTTTGTCCACTTAGCCACTTTTTCCACTTAACCACTTTTTCCACTTAACTTAACCACTTTCCACAAATAGTAAGTTGTCCACTCCTAGTTGCAACTAACTTTATTACTTAATTAATTTCCTTTGAAACCACTTTGACTTACATAAATAGTTAACTCGCCACTTCTTGTTGCAACCACTTTATTATTTAAATAATTTCTCTTTGCAACCACTTTCACTACTTTATTATTTAATTTATTTATTGGTCAACCACTTTGACTATTCAATCTTCTCATTACAACTACTTTACCATAATTACCAAACTCACAACTTCTTGTTGCAACTAATTTATTTTTAATTATTTTCTTAATAAAACAACTATAACCATGATTAAATCCTTCTTTCACCCACTTTGATTAGTCAACTTCCTCTAGGGGTTTCTATAATAATTTGACTTCTTTGACCTCCTAGGGGATTCTATATAAATCATGAGAGTTCTCCAACTTCACAAGTCCATAACTATCTAACCATGAGGAGTTATGTCATGTTCCACATATCCTCGGAAATGACATGACATGTATTATACATCTATAATAGTCTTACCTGCATATACACTAATATTCATCACATTATTCCTCAACCAAAATTGGGTTCCTCACCCATACCTCTAGAGATACCATACATACTCAAGGGTTGACATCAATCTCTAAGATTTGACATCAATCTCTAAGAGTTGACATCAATCTACAATATCACTCTCCAAAGGTTGACATCAATGACAACCAACTGTCCATCAATCTAAACCAAATGTCTGGCAATCTCCCCCTTTGGCATTGATGGAAACACCAACATTGATGGAAAGTATTAGTCATAATAGAATTCATGCTCATACTCCTCATCAATGTTTCTACCTCTCCCCCTTTGACATCAATGGAAAAGGGTATCTCTCCTTCTGGATACTCCCCTTGACTGAACTCTCCTTGGGGTTTCTCCCCCTGTCTAAATGCCTTTGATAATTTCTCTTTGTTTCTAAGAATTTTATCACTCTCTCTCTCTTCATATCAATAACGTCCCCCCCTTTGAAAAAGGGTATCACTCTGATGCAACATTGAATTCATATCGCTCATTCTTCCCCTGTGACAATATCTCTCCCTAGAAACATGCCTCGGTTCTCTCTCTCCAAGCATCTGAATCTCTATCCTACATCCGATGAATCTCTTCCCCTGGAATCATACCTCTATTCTTACCTCTTTGTATGACAACTTATCTGAATGGTATTTATACCTATATTTTTGGTTTTGTTTCTCTTTCTTGACTTCTCTACAAGATGTTGTGTAGAAAAAATATAATTCTTCCTGTACCTACTGCCTTTTGGAGTTATTTTCCATGGGTGCTTCCTTGTGTAATCAACTAAAATATATCAAAAGCATTCAATAATAAGCATTCAAATATTCTTTTGTAATTATCATCCATTATGATAATGTTCCTTTGTATATGAACCACTCTTTGAACCAATCTATGAATCCATGCTCTCATCCATTGTCATATATCTTTCCAAACCTGCTAAGTTTTCTTACAAATCCATCTCTGTCCATATTGTCTAAGACTCTGCTACACAACTGTCCATAATGTAGACCCATATGTCATTGTACTATCATGAAGTCTTCACCACTACAAATGATTAATCTATCATAATGTACTTTTGCCAACTGACTGCTCTAAATCTATCTACTCAAACTCTAAAAGATGTTGAAAGTATGGTTCTCTGGTTTGTATCAGCTATTGCATAGATTCCCCCTATATATTATTCATATTACCTAGGAATATCTAAGCCAGATGAATCAGAAAAATTAATGTTCTGATGTGGAGTCATCATCATCTTCATTGGTAGATTCATCATCTTTCTGAAATCTGACTTCTTTCTCTCTATTTGTGGATTCATCTTTCACTACAATACCTGAAAGTACAATATCTAGAACTTGTTCTTTATTTACGTGTCCTCCTTTTTATTAATTTCTTTTCCAAAACTTTCTATATCTAACGTCTTCCTTTTTCTTTGTAGATTTGTCTTCATCTCATTTTATTGCCAATCTTGTGATCTCTGGGACCTGTTCCTTTTTCACATGTTCTTCCTGTTTTCTTATCCATACTTTCTTATATATGATATAAATTTTCTCTTTCATATAAGTCTCGATCATGCTTCTACAACCACGTGCTATGTGTCCATAGTTATGAAATTTGTAACATTTAATGTTACGTGGGGCCACACAAGCATTTCTTGCTTGAACATTTCTTTTATAATCCCTATAATCTGCAACCTTATGTCCAAAGTTAGTACAATAAAAACAATGACCATAAAACAAATTTACATGCCTGAGAGTGAATGATCTTCTTTGTGGTGTAGTACTTCTGAATTTCTTCCTTGACTAATCATGATCATGATTGAAGCTTCTTTTTGTCTTGAACATGGATGGTATTCTTGAAGATATATATTTATTAGTTTTCTTAGATTTTGGTTGACCATGATTCCTTCCTTTGAGTACTTCGGAATAACTCTTGCTCTTTTCTTAATTCTTCTTTTCTATCAACCTAGAGTTCTTCTCTTCATTCTCTATAACTGATGCAGATGTTTCTATCTCTTCAACATTCATGTTGAGCTTGATGATTTTACTTCTCATTGTGATGACTTCTTCTTCAAGCTTCTCAACGTCTTCTTCTTTCTTTATTATCTGAGACTTCATGACTTTTTTTGTTCTCTTTGCTTCTTCAAGATGGATTTTTAATGTGATTATTTCTTCTTCAAGTCCTTTCTCTTATTGACCAAACTTTGCCTCAAGCTGGTTTAGATCATTAGTTATTTCCTTAATATGATCTATTAATATCTTCTTTCAAATTTATGCTTCTTCTTTATGTGCTTCTATGTTGTCTTCCAAATACCGCTTTTGATATTAAATATTTTCTTCAATCTTTTTGGCTTCTTCTAGCTGAGTTATTATGTTCTAGATGACCTGTTGGTATTTTTCAAAAATGTGAACACTTCCCTTTTGTTTCATCAATTCTTTATTGAGTGACTTGTTTTCTTCTCTTTCTTTTCTTAGTAAATCTAAAGCATTGATCAATTCTTCTTCATAATTTTCTTCTATTTCAATTAGTTTTTTGTCTCATTTCCTTCATTGCATTCCATTTCAAGATGTTCGTGTTTTTTAAAATTAAAGGAAAACAACATACTTATGTTTATTATTTACTCTTCATCTTCTGAATCTATTTGACATGATGAACATCTTTCTTCTTTAAATGTACCTGCATCTTCTTTAACAGTCTTTGACTCTGTGATGGGTGAAGAATAGATATTATGTAAATTATCCCAAAGTTCTTTAGTTGATGAACATTTACCCACTTTGTCCTTTACTGAATCATATAGTCCTTCCAAAATGAAATCCATTGCAATTTTGTTATTACGTTTCAGTTCCTTATTTGATGTAGTCTTTTCCCTTTTTGAACTATCATATCTTATATCAACGGATTTCCAAATATCATACCCCTGTGCCTTTAAAAATACCTTTGTCCTTTCCCTCCATATCTCATACTTTAAACCATTTTAACCATCAAACAATTGTACTTCATTCTCAGAATAATCCATGATCTCCTTCCAATGGTTAAATTGTTTCGTGAAGGAACCTACTCTGATTCCAATTGTTGGATTACTAAGAGGGGGGGTGAATCATTAATGAGAAATAATACCAATTATTAATCCTTTAAACCACAAAGTATATTATTTTACTTATTCAACCATGTTAATTTTTTCATCATTAATATATTATTGTATCATAATCATTAACATTCATCGGTGCATAATAAACAATAAAAAACACATCCACACAATGAACAATACACTAATATTTATGTGGAAACCCAATGTGGGAGAAAAACATGAAATGTTTTTCTTATATGTCAAGAATTACATTCAAGAAAGAACCAACTTCCAATTCTCCAGCTACAACTGGAAGGAGGCTCTAACCCCCTAGTTTCTCAGGATACAACCCGAGGGAAGCTCCAACTCCCCAACTCTCTAGCTACAACCAAAAGGAGGATACAACCCCCTATCCTTGCCCTATCCAACCACCCTGAAATATAAGTGGAATGATGGAACCACTGTAACGCTATCACTGTGAGATATACTACTGTAAACTTGTACCAATCAACCTGCACCAAACAACCTGTACCAAACAAACTATAATCAACCTGTAGCAATAATCTGTAAACAACCTGTAGCGATAACCTGTACCAACATGTAATATGAATCAACCTATACTAATAACATGTACCAACATGTAACATGCATCAACCTATACCTCAACTTGTACCATAAACAAGTGCATCAACCCTGTACCAAACCTGTACAAATAACCTGTCACAACAACCTATCCAAACAATATATCACAACAACCTATCTCATCAATCTTATCAACCAAATTATATCTACTCACCAAGATAAATCACCAATAAAATTGTTAAAAACCAATACCAGATCTGAAGATATAATCAACACAATTACTGAATACACAATAGATCCACAAAGCAATATAGAAGAAACCACACAATATTATTATCAAACCCTTGAGGTAGGGCAACACCATACAATGGATCATATTATGGAAGGGATCCTCTCCTGTTCACTTGCCTCTTCGAGGGGGCATCCTCCTATTGAGCTACCGCTCCAAATACA
>ML779114.1:2310928-2346604 GCA_009831015.1 Picea engelmannii | reverse complement strand
CTACCTTACAAAAACTCTCAACCATATGCATAATATCACCAAGATGTGCATCAACCAAAGATATTACAACAACTCATAATCATCACCAAGATCAATATGTGCTTCTAATAATATACCAAGACAAATATGCTACATCATACACAAACTATGTGTCAACAAAACTACTAACAAGTGCCTCCAACCATGTACCAAGTATGTACCAATCATGCATCAACTACACATCAACTATGACTAATCAAGATGTACCAACATCATCAACTATACACCTCATGGATGTGCCAAATCATCAACTACGTGTCTCAACCATGTACCCAACATGTACCTCAACCATATACCAAAGACATACACTAATATAACCATAAAAAGTTCTCTAGTAATACATCACACTATCCATAACTAAATACCATAAACCATTACATTAAACCATGTGACATAAACACACTTTTATGTAGCCTCAAGGATGTATCATTCATAAGCCAATCATATACCAAGACCACTAATAAGTGTCTCTCACAATTCACCTCAAGGTATGCCAATAAATCAAACTAAGTGCATGAACAAATACTTCAATAGATCTGCCTCAAAACCATTCTAAAACAAGCCCTAAAATTCCAAGAGGGAATCCAACAGATTTACAAGGCAAACCCTCAACTAGATTCATAAGTTCAACACTACACATATGAAAAACATACATTTTTTCTTCTTGTAGTGTTTTGTTTCCACGGTTTTGCTGTTGCGATTCCACTGATGATAATCTGCTGCTACTATTTTTGCAGTTTTTCTGCCGCGGTTTTTTTGCTGTGATTTTTCTACTGCACTTTTTCTGTCACGGTTTTTCTGCTGTGTTTTTTCTGCCGCGGTTTTTCTATTACATTTTTTTTGTCATGGTTTTTCTGCCACAGTTTTTCTACCGCGATTTTTCTGCCTCAATTTTTCTGCCGCAATTTTTCTATAGCACTTTTCCTGCCGCACTTTTCTTGCTGTGATTTTTCTGCCACAGTTTTCCTACCACACATTTTCTTCTGCACTTTTTCTACCTCACTTTTTCTGCCACAATTTTCTCTATCAATAATACCTGCCCAAATAACCTTTCACAAAATAGATATTCAATGATATTGATAGGTGCTAATGGGAGAGCCTTTCTCTCTTATTTATACTTCCATGTAACTTCCTCTAGAAGTATCAACTTTTGTCCACTTAACCACTTTGTCCACTTAGTTACTTTTTCCACTTAACTTAACTACTTTCCACAAATAGTAAGTTCTCCACTCCTAGTTGCAACTAACTTTATTATTTAATTAATTTCTTTTTCAACCAATTTGACTTATCCATAAATAGTGAACTCACCACTTCTTGTTGCAACCACTTTAATATTTAAATAATTTCTCTTTGCAACCACTTTGACTACTTTATTATTTAAATAATTTATCTTTACTCACAACTTCTTGTTGCAACTAACTTTTCTATAATTAGTCAATTCATAACTTATTTTCCCTTAACTAACTTCTTGTTGCAACCACTTTATTATTTAATATATTTCTCAGTCAACCACTTTGACTATTCAATCTTCTCATTACAACTACTTTACCATAATTACCAAACTCACAAATTCTTGTTGCAACTAATTTATTTTTAATTATTTTCATAATGCAACAACTATACCCATGACTAACTCCTAGTTTCACCCACTTTGACTAGTCAACTTTTTCTAGGGGTTTCTAGAATAATTTAACTTCTTTGAACTTCTAGGGTCTTCTTGATAACTCATGAGGGTTCTCCAACTTCACAAGGCAAAAAATATCTAACCATGAGGAGTTATGTGACGTTCCACATATCATCGAAAATTGCATGACATGTATTATCCATCTAGAATAGTCTTACCTGCATATCCACTGATATTCATTACAATATTCCTCAACCAAAATTAGGTTCCTTACCCATATCTCTAGAGCTACCAAACATACTCAAGGGTTGACATCAATCTCTAAGAGTTTACATCAATGACAACCAACCATCCAAATCAACTATCCATCAATATAAACCAATTGTTTAAAAGTAACACCACTAAATGTCGCTCAAAGCAGTCATTGGTGGTCGAGGTGAATTCATCTAAATCATATGTGGGCTCCAACTCTGAGTCAGAACTAGAAAAATGGACATGGATCATTGATGTGGAACCTAGTTCCACTGTTGTTACCACCAAGGTCCAACCTGATGAACCCGATGAACTAGAGGAAGGTGAGTGCCTCTTTCATTAAGAGATGTGGGTGACGGGTACTCCCCTACACTTCATCATTGATAGCGGTAGCGAGAAGAACCTCATCTCAGTAGAGGTCTTCAAGTGGTTGGCTCCACCAACAGAGTGATCTCTGCATTAGCCAGTAGTGTATCCTTCCCTACAACATCAATCCCTTCAAAGATGAGGTATTGTGTGATGTCTCCCCCTTTGAAGTTTGTGATTTTATTTTGGGCCAACCTTGTTTATGGAAATTTCATGTTGTATATGAGTCTAGGCCTTATAGTGTTATTATTATTTTGGACAGGAATTTGTATAGATACCCAAGGTAGTCCCACCTAGTGTCATTTCCTTGATCTCTTCCAAGCAATGAAAAAAGGTCACCTCTTAGACCGAGAAGTTTTTTTTATTCATGATTCATGATCAAAGTGAGAGGAAGGTTGTATCCAAATCCATGGCCTCCACACCAGGTCTCTCCATGTAGTAGAAGAAAGTGGATAAGGTCATGGAAGAATACAAACACATCTTCTCCTCACCCACTGGGGTACCTTTGCACTATTAGGTCAAGCACTCAATCGATATGACCCATGGCACACCTCCACCCAATGGGCTAGTCTATCTCTGATCTCTGTCAAAAAATGAGGAAATAAAGTGCCAGATATAAGAGATTATCGAAAAGGGGCACATCCGACCAAGCTCATCGCTTTTTGGAAGCCCAATTGTGCTTTTGCAGAAGAAAAATGAGACTTGGTGACTCAGTATTGATTATCGGTCCCTAAATAAAATCACAGTCAGGAACTGGTACCCAATTCCCCAAATTTACAATCTTCTTGACCAAATCAAGGTGGCCAAATACTTCAGTAAGATTGATATGAAGTCCAGCTACCACCAGGTCCCAATAGAGAATACCAATGTATGGAAGACTTCCTTCAAGTTCAAATAAGGTATTTTTTAATGGATGGTAATGCCCTTTGGCTTGAAAAATTCCCCAACAACTTTCATGAGGATGATGGATGATATATTTCGGCCTTTCACTAATTCTTTTGTGGTGTTTTATTTTTCTGACATCCTCATCTTCAACAAGAGTTGGGCAGAGCACTTCCAGCATATTTAATAGGTTATGTACACTCTACAACAACACAAGCTACATGAAAATTTGAAAAAATAATCCTTCGGAATGAACAAGGTCTAGTACCTAGGCTACATTGTTGATGATCATGGGGTGCATGTCGATCCAACAAAGATCCAGTTCATTCATGACTAGATAGCCTCGACCACACTCACTGAGCTTCATAGATTCTTAGGCCTTTCCAATTTCTATCATAGGTTCCTGTTGAGATTCTCCCACATTGCATGGACCCTTAGCCAAGTGACCATGGGTGGTGGAAAGGAAAATTTCATGTGGTTCTAGTCACAACAGAAATTGTTCAATGATTTGAAGCAGTGCTTGTGCTCAGCCCCGGTGCTCTCATTACTCGACCCACAATAGCCTTTTGATATTGAGATAGATTCTTTAGACTATGTTCTGGATGAATTTCTCACTCAGCATGGACATCTCATGGCCTATCATAGTGTGAAACTATCATATATCATTCGTAAGTTCCCTACTTATGAAAAATAAATGTACTCCATTGTACAAGCATGCCGCCAGTGGAGGCATTAAATTCTCAGAAAGGAGACAGTCATCCACACTGATCATAAGCCCCTCTATCTCATCTAGACATAAGGAAAATTGTATAATTATCGCCATCAAAATTGGTCCACATAATTGCAACAGTTCCATATCAGCAACAAGTATAATACAAGGAGCACCAACCATTTTTTTGACTGCCTTAGTCGCCCTCCAGTTTCCGCACTAACCATGGTGCTACACTCCTGTGGACATGATACCTCTGGAAAATTATGGTGTACACTCCACATGAACTTTTCCTTTCCACCACCCATGGTCACTTGGCTAAGGGCCCATGCAATGTGGGATAATTATGGTGCTACACTCCACTTGGTTCAAAGACATAAGTAAACAAATGGTTGCTAACATCCCTATAGATATAACTCAATCAATCAAGCAAGAGAGAATAATAATGATGTGGCTTACCTTGTTGTGATTTTCATCCTCATTGCTCCAATACTTGGGATTGATCTCCAAGCTCCTCAATGCAAATGAAATACTGCAAAAAATAGTAAAATAACTCTTCCTAGATGATTATATAAGCAGTTCTATCTATGAACACTGAAACGATAATAGACAAGCAAATGTAGAACACATGAACTTGAAGGGAATAGGCCAAATTATCATTACTTGGAAAGACAAATAAGGTAATTACAAAGAATTATTGATAGTGCACCAATATTCTCCAAGCTTTCCTCATCCATCCCTTGCATGAATCTTGACTTCAAAATGTTGATGCTTCCTCTAGAATCAAAGGTTTGATACCTCCATTATTCCCCATTTCACCTTGGAAATAACTTCAATATATAGGATTGAGAGGCACAACCACAATGATAAAATGAAGGAAATGGTTGAGGATATGGCTCCTTAAGTTGGGATTTGGATCCTAAGATGAATCCATAGCATAGGAGTCTAACACAACCAACCTCATCTAAAGAGAGTTGTCCCTTAGGAAAAGGACGAGGATTGCATGATTCCCTCTAACCTAAAGTGGCACTCCTCATTAGTTAGAGATAGAGTGCTAGTTTCCAAAAGTGGCACTCCCTTAACATGGAAAGGGGAGCACTGATGCTCCCTATACATGGGCAAGAGGCACCACCCTTCATACAATTCCCAAACATGGTCAATTTTTTCAAGAAAAAGGTGTGTTTTGACATTGAAATGATGGGTTTCTTCCTCCAATATCACTTAGGGGTCACGAAAAATGTCTTTCATGGTGTCAAGGGGTTGTGAAACTCAGTGATGTAGGAGGATCACTAGAAAGCACGCAGAGAAGGACCTATCAACATATGGGATTATGTACGGAATCTCAACGCTGACAGTTGCAGCAGACATTTTGAAGTACGCCTTAACTCAACGTTGGAAAAATATTTTGAGGCACGCTTGAGAGATCATGAGCAAAGTGGGAGTTTCCACTCCGAATTTGGAATGTGATTGCACTAGGATAGATGTCAGGATAGATTTTGATGTAGACAAGTAGTCAGGGGGGACCCTAATAACCCTCTAAGATAAATAGAGGTTATGTACACCCAAATGAGGCTAGTTGCAAGTTAGTAGGAGATTTCTGAGTTTTCATTTTTTGTTGTGATGATAGTTGTAGCCATTTTTCACTTATGAATATAACAGAGTAAAATTCACCCAACGCATGGTGTGGAAATTGCTTGCAATTTCCTTTTATGATGTTTTCATGAATGAATGAATGAATTTAATTATGAGTAGATGGAACTGTGAATGTTAGGATAAGTTTCAATTATTTCTCTTCTGTTGAAAGTGGTGCAAGGTGTGCACACAAAACATGAGTGCATTAACGTGATCTATTTCGATTCTGCAGCTCAGAAGAGATCGCATGAAACTTCCCTTTGCAAGGAGTGCAAGAGACTGGTTTAAGGCATGCACAATCGTCTACAATAATTTGAACCTTGTGTAAATATCCGGTGCAATAAGTGCACAGATCTGAGATTAGACTAAGTGTCGAAGGGACTTTGTAAGAAGTCGAAGAATCAGAAAAGGAGAACACCAGGAGGGCAAAAGGAATTTCTCTTTGGGAAATCCTTCGAATATGAGTTATCAAAATACATGAAAGGAAAGGAGTGCATGGGAAGTTGAAGTCTTCATGAGAGAAATCTCATAAGGGATAATGTTTTTCATAAGTGTGGACGAGATCCAAGAAACAGACTCATAGGAAGGATAAAGGTCGAAGCCTTTGAATCTTTCAAAAAATATTCCAAGTCTGAAGAAAGCGTAATCTTAGAGGGAAAGATCTAGACTGTCTGATCAGTGTCTAGACAATGAGGAGCAAGCATAGAGGGTGTAAATATCTCATTCGTTCGATCTGAGTGCAAAATAATTGTGCCGCCCGATAAAGGTAAAGTGCACTAAAGATAAGATTTGAAAGTACACAGGAGGAGTGGGGTTACGAAATCCTAAAATCATCGAAACCATCCATAAAGGGGGACACGTGGTGAGAGATCAATTTTTTACTGACTCATGACTAAGAGAAGTCAAAGGCAGAGTTATAATAACTTGCGACTCACGAAATCTCTATTTGATCACAGTCGTTGATCGGAGGAGGGAGTTGCATCGTAGATCTAGTTTTGTCAGGAGTTCGCAACTCGGGAAATTGGAAGTAAGAGTTCTGGGAACTCACAAAATCTGATTTTGCAACTTGATAGTGGCCATCAGATCCAGAGGAGTGCGAGATGTTGATTTGGTGCTCTGAAATATAGACATTTTGGGAGTTGGGAGTGAGCGCGATTTGATCTAAGCCATCATATCCAGGGAGGATCTAGGCCATCATATCTGAAGCATCAGGAGTTTGAACCTTGATATAACATAGGTGGATCCCATCGGGAGTTCCCGATATGAGAAATCGTGACGCGCTTGGAATATTGGCCCACGGTCATAGCGAAGGGTCACATCAGTGAATGAGAATAGAGGGGCTAGCATGCACTAGGCTCCTGTCAGGATTTCAGAGGTCGGGAGAGTCTGGCTGACTCTCATGCGAAGACTCGATACATGAAATCATGAAACACCTTTTGATTTGGGCGAGTGGTCATAGCCATGGTCGTAAGAAGGAAAGGGCTTAGCCAGAGAAGAGTTAGCACTCGATTTGCATGGAAATTGAACAACGCTAAGGAGTGAACCTGCGGGTCTCACACAGCCTATTTATTTGGAGAAAGGACCTGTTTAAGTGGGTTTGGGGTCTAGCAGATACCCAAAGTGTCAATCAGACTCAGTTTCTTGATCAATCCTAAACTGAGAGGTCACGCAGCCCTTAGAAGAAAAGGGGGTTCTACATCACTCAGAAAAGTGAATGTGACACTATTTAAGGTGCATATGACACTTGCAATAGTGCATGCAACACTTAACAAAATGCATACTTCACTTTACGACACTTGTGACACTTAGGGTGTGAAACTCAAGTGTGACACTTTGATGTGTAATAGATACCCCCTAAAGTGTGAGGTCATAATAGAAACTGATGGTTGAAACACTTTATATATTCTTCAATTCAAGGGTGTTGGAGTAGGAGAACTTGGAAGAAGATGAAAATAATCATCTGTCGATACAAAAATATGTTCCATTTCTGAGGCAGGCATGTCTATTCTCAGAATATGAGATGAATCAAAGCATGGTTGCCGAGAAATACAATACGGATCCATGAGAATATTGACTAGGGATATGGCCACCAAAGATACAATGTGGATCCATACCTCCATGACATGAACTGATCGCAGCCATGAAAAATACACAGTGGAGCTATGATATGAAAAAAAATAGCCACGGATCAATACAATGTGGATCTATGTGACAATATATATATCAGTAACATCACCATCATGGTGATTGTACCGAAATATTTTACATGCTCAAATGATCTCCATCTCATCTTGGGAAAAAAACATAATATGTTAAGCGCCAACCCAGGGTCTTCGTCCTGATCCCAGTGTGGTACGAAACCACCTGATTACCAGTCATTGAGGTAAATTGTTAACAAGTGTGAGGTAAATCACCAATGATGAAAATGACTCCCAAGGTACCTTTAGTGCATTCGAATGAATGTGAATAAATTATATGAGGTCGAACATTCATGGAATCATCTGATCAAAGGTAAATGATGTAAACCTAGAGTCAGAAGTGAGGAGGTCTTCCATTGAGGCATGCAGGTCCCAAGGTACCAACTAGCTTCTAATTCTAATTCCCATATAATGTGTTGAATTCGACAGGAAAATACGCATCGAAGGAAGGCCTTGATGTATCACCCATCATCGACATGAAATAGACATAGGAAAGTGATGTGAGATGGTATATCGAATGAGTATGTAGTGACACTAGAAAAAAAAATTGGTAATACTACAGATGGACGGTTTGAAGTGAAACTTCCCTCAAACATGATGAGGCATGACAACTGACTTGGCAGCATTTACTCGATGAGTATCAAGAACATAATGTGATGAAAATAAGAGAACTCTTATATTGAAACAAAAACATATGAAAACACATGGAATTGGTATTACTTAGAGACAAGAACATTACCCAACTGTAAGATGAGACGCAAACAGGTTCCATGTTCAAGGGAGGCAATATCTGCCATAAATGATTCCAAAACAAATTGACCCACTTCCTTCATTTTTTCCCCCATCCAGATAGATGAGTACCTCTTTCTTTTTTAACGAGCTCTAGGAGGATAATAGGTTCTCAATATATCTCATCCTTTGGTTAAGTCCCTCGACATATGTTTAACGAACCTGAGGAAGGAGGGGTTCTATCCCAGATGGATCCTGGAGATTGGACTCACATAGGTCCTCTGATGCATAGTTTTACAATCCCAAAGAAGGTAAAATTGGTGGTTTTTCATGTTTATAGAGTTTCAAAAGAACTTAAATATGACTCCATGGATGACTTTTTGTAAATTTAGTCTCCCAATCCCGAAAAAAGTGCAAAAAAATATAAGAGATAACTCTTCTAATCATTCTTGACTAGAGTATTATTTTTTTGTAATTAGTCTCGTGAGGCCGAAAAAAAGATAAAATACCACTCAAAAGATTCCCTTTCAAACCTTTTAATGAGTGTGAAAGGAAGCAAGATAACTCGATAACCTTTTCATGTTTATGGAGTCTGAAAAGAGATTAAAGGAGACTCCAAAGAGTTCATTTTTTGTATATATTTTATGAGTCCG
This sequence comes from Picea engelmannii, assembly GCA_009831015.1. NCBI lineage: Eukaryota > Viridiplantae > Streptophyta > Pinopsida > Pinales > Pinaceae > Picea > Picea engelmannii. The sequence continues at coordinate 2,337,520 of ML779114.1, read as the reverse complement.
AAAAAGAGATAAATCTTTACTCGGTAACATATTCTCATGTATTAATGAGCACGATAAAGAACAGATTATGAGCTCAAAACTTCACTACGTAATGTCCAAAGGTTTTCAACAGGACCCGTGGATAGTTGGTACTTTTCCCCCATCTGTGTGATGGAAGATAGTGGTTTTTCTTTAGCATGATGTATAGAGGCTGGAGATCTGGCCCCCCAAGCTTCGTTTCATCCACCGAAGCTTCTCCTAATGCAAATTTATATACCCAATAGACTCCTAGTTACTAATAGGAAAATGTCCACTAAATGAAGAAAGAGGATCAACTGACACAGGAGGATGAAACGAAGGTTAAGTTATGATATCTAGTGAAATACTTGACTCAACATTTATGAGATTTGGTGAAAGAATCGAATCAACATTTACGATATCTAGCAAAAGACTTGACTCAACATTTATGAGATTTGGCGAAAGACTCAATTCAATATTTACGATATCTAGCAAAATGCTCAACTCAACGGGAGAGGCAGTTGTTTCATTTTTTAATGATCTTGACACAGGAAAATAAATTTCCTCATGACCTCTATGTTTTATTCAAAGACCTCTATTTTATTTTTTAACGAGCTTGACACAGAAATGGGAACTCAGCTCGACCTAGTTTCATTTTTCAATGATATTGAAATCAGCAAGTAAAATATGCTCAGTGACCTCTACTTGATCATGGATTATAAGAGGACAATGATCTAGAAGGAATACATATCAAGGGAAAAAACTCAATCATGGCTTCCAAGAGATCTTTGCTATATGGAAAAACCACACTCTGGAATGAATACATGTCGAGGGCCACGATAGGGGTAGGGATATTAGGCTCTAATAGCCCTATCGAAGAGATCACCATGTAAACTACCAGATCTAAATCAAAATAAGGGAGAGATTCATTCTCATTCAGAGTTGAATGCATGGGAAAGGCTGCCACATAATTGACTTGCGTCTTGGCAGATGTCACTTGCATATAAGGATCATTCATGGAATTTGGATAGTTGATTATTGTATGAGGGCCAATGAATGAAAGGTTATATATGGTCACTATGTTTCCATTGTGAGGGAAACACATCATTTGAAATACTGTGGACATATGAGCCTTCATAGCATAAACATAGTCTCACCCGATGAGAAAATTAAAATCCAAGGGGTCGTGGACTACCATCACATCACTATAGATAGTTTTCCCTCCTAAAGTAACAGAAAACTGAGGAAGGATCACTAAAGTTTGACTAGCCCTTCTGTTAAAATCCAATAGATTTTGAGTCACCAACACAAGAGGAGGAGAACCTAAAGCTTACCAAGAAATGGAGGATAAAATACTAACCGATGCACCTACATCAAAAATAGTTTGAGGAACGTCCCTACCACAAACTTGAATAGTGATTTGGAAATGCATATAGGAAGGGATATGATATTCTGACAGTGCACCCCAATCTAAAATAATGGCCTCATTACTTGGAGGGGGTTCCGTTGGGACCGGTGAAGTGCCTCCTTGTCGAGAAGAATATGTTGACATGTTTATAGACAGAAGACAGAGTATGCTTGTCATTGATGGAAAGAACAGTAGTGAAGATGCAACGTCGATGACAAACAAGATGGAAAGAACAACAACAATGTTGGAAGAACGATGTTGACATGTTTACAGGCAGAGTGTGCATGGCAAGAACAGTAGCGAAGACATAGAAGAGAAATATCGAGAATCTTAGGAGGAATAGTGTGAGTGTGCATCAATGGAAAATAGGAAAGGAGTGAACATTATGCAGGAACAACAAATATTAGAAGAGATAGCGCTTTGCACTTTCTAGAAGTGAAGCTAAGGTTCAAAGGTCGAGGCCTTTGACACTTAGTCATTCTTCTAGGTTGGGAGGAAGCATAAGCTCATAAGGAGGAGCAATAGTGGCCGTTGGATCAGAATCTAGTGACCAGAGGAAGCGCAGATGATGAGATCATATCTCAAGCATTAGATCTGAGTGCGTATACCAACAATTGTTGAATCCTAAGGAAAGTGCACGAGACAAGTTCTGAAGTCATCAGAACCGTCCATCATCAGAGATGACACGTGGAGAAAGATCATCATTTCACTGACTAAAAGGTCAAAGGAAGAAGGTTCTCTAATCCCTTGAACTCGTAATATGCAAGGTCACAAAATGATCTTGGCCATTGGAGCTAGAGGATATGTGGTGAGAGATTGGAATTTTGCTGACTCGCAAACTATAGAAGTCAAAGGTGCGAGTTGTGGGAACTCGTGATAAATGAGGTCGTGAAAAAATCTTGTCTGTTGGAGCTAGAGGACACGTGGTGAGTGATTGGAATTCCATTGAATCACAAACTGGAGAATTCAAAGGTGTGAGTTGTGGGAACTCACGATACGTGAGTTCATGAAACAATCCTGGCCGTTGGAGCCATAGGACACGTGACGAGTGATTGGAATTTCGCTGACTTACACATTGGAGGAGTCAAAGGAATATGACATAGGAACTCACGATATGATAAGTCGCTAAATGATCTGGATCCTCTGATCACCAAGGATCTGGATCATTGATCTGATATGAAACATTTTGGAGTTTCACATTTCAGGAGTTTGGAAGCAACTCTTAGCAGGAGGTTACGATATGCGAAATCATGAATCACCCTCATGTTTGGCCCCTGGTCATATCTTGTGGTCACATCAGAGGAAGAGAAGTGAAGGAGCTAGCGCTGCTAAGATCCATTTTGGAGTTTCATGTTTTGGGAGTTTGAAAGAAACTCACAGCAGAAGGTCACGATATGAGAAATCACGAAATCACTTTATGTTTAGAATTTGGTCCAACTCGCGGTCATGTGAGAGGGAGGAGTTAGTCTAGTTAAGCTCCATTTCAGATATCATAGCTTGGGAGAGTCAAGATGTCTCATACCAATATCCCCGAGGTCACAAGTCGTGAAGCGCCTGTTGGATAGGTGAATGGTCACCGCCAATGGTCGTGTGAAAGGAAGGGGCTTAGCTAGAAGAGCTAGTGCCCACTGTGTATTTCTTCGTAAAAATGGAAAATATGACAAGAGAATAAGTGTGTGAAGGTTCTCTGGGGAGATGCCAGAAACCACTAATTGTTTCTGCATAGAGAATATGAAGAGGCTTCAGAGTGATCAACAAAGAAGACAAAGAGTCTTGACTACCAAATAAGCCAAGGAATCCTAGAATAACATCCAGTGATGATGAAGAGATTCGGTAATGACAGAGAAGACGAAGAGTCTTGACTGCTAGAGAGGATAAGGAATCTCAACATAATGGCCATTGATGATGAACTCATAGGAAACAGAACTACCAGAGAAGATGAAGAGTTGTGATGATGATCATGAGATGACTCGATGTGATAAAGGCACATAGAACTGTGAAGGAAGGTGATTCTACTATGGAGCTATGCGGGCATGAGGTAGAGATGCGGTGAACAACCTGTTGGGGAAAAATAGTGACAGTAAAGAGAATGCAGAGGCATTTCGCATGAGGCATGCAGAAGGTGCATAGAGAATATAAAAACATAGAACAGAGAGGAGATGGGAGCTGTGATTATGTGTGATGCATGCGTGTAGAAGAATGTTGTGCAAGAGATGAAGCGCAGAAGAAGGGAGGAACAGAGATGCATATATGAGAGAAGAAGAGAAATTCAAGGTGCGCATGTAGAGACAGAGAAGAAGACCAGAAATATCAAAAATATGTGAGCAGAGAGACATTGATGCAGGCAGAGAAGAGCAGTGTAGTTGAACAGTGATGTGACTGGTAAGCCATAGATAAATTTTGTATCACTATGATAAGTTGTAAAAGGAAAATATTTATATTTCAGGGTGGTAGGGAGGTACTTGGGAGGATTGGTTTCCTCAGAGTTTCAAGTGGGTGCTTTAAGAACAGGGAGTTGTAGCTTTCATCTGGTTACAACCAGAAAAACTAGGGTGGCAAGGTGGTGCAAGGGAGAACTATTGTTCTCTATTATACAGGTTGGTGCATGTGTGACTAGAAGTTGGTGCTTCCATCCATTTGGTGTTGGAACACTCAGGGAGTTCATGCTTCCTTCTAGTGGGTGATAGAGAAACCAGAGAATTGGTGCTCTCAGTAAGTTGTAGCTTGCAATACAGAGGTGGTAGCCTCACAATGAGTTGGTGCTCATAAGAATGATACTGTAAAGAAAATAAATATTACTTATCATATCAAGACGAAGAGGTTTTTCCCTTTATGGTTTTCCTTAGGAAATGTTTGTCTCTATGTATTTCATGTGTGTGATTTATGTTTAATATTTTTGTTCTTACTTCCATGTATCATTGTGATCATGATTGAGTGTTCTGTGAAGAGTTTTAAATGGGTATAATTGTTTAAGAATAGTAACAACTGATTCACCCCCCCCTCTTAGTTGTCCAAGAATTGGTATCAGAGTCGGTTCCTTTTATCTAAAGGTATATCAGTAAGCTTAAACATGTCAAGCCATGAAGGAACTTTAACCAATAAGGCCCCCATGTTCAATGGAACAAACTTTTCCTTCTGGAAAGTTAGGATGAGAACTTACATAATGGATTTTGGTGCAGATGTCTGGGATGTGGTAGAGACTTGTTATGTAAAGACAATTGTACTAGCTAATAAGGATGACAAGCTAGAGTTCAACTTCAACTCTAAGGCTATGAATGATATTTTGAGTGGGCTTGCAGAAGTAGAATTTGTAAAAGTTATGAACTTAGAAACCGCCAAAGAAATGTGGGGCAAACTCATTAGCAGTTATGAAGGTAATGAGAAGGTAAAGGATGCCAAGCTTCAAACCTACAGAGTACAGTTTGAACAACTAAAGATGAAAGAGGATGAAATTGTTGGGAAGTACTTTTTGAGAGTTGAAGAATTAGTAAATGCAATGAAATCACTCAGTGAAAAAATTGAGGAACCATTTTTAGTTCAGAAAATTTTGAGATCTCTACTAGATAGGTTAAACCCGAAGGTCTCTGCTATAGAAGAAATTAATGATCTAAAATATTTGGCTTTTGATCAACTTCTAGGAACTTTGATTGCATATGAAATGAGGATAGGTAAAGATAAACCCACCCCTAGAGAATCATCATTTAAAGCAGATAAGAATGAGGATTCTGAGCCTGATGAAATTGAAGCAAACTTTGTGAGAAGACTAAAGAAAGGATCAGGCAAGTATCAAGGCAAGTTTCCCTTCAAGTGTTTTAACTGTGGAAAGATAGGTCACTTTGCATATAAGTTTCCACACAAGAAGCGAGATCAGAATTCTGAAGATGAAAAGAAGTACAAATCCAAAAGATTTGATAAAAAGAAAAATTTATGTGTAAACAATGATGAATCTTCAGAAGACACAGATAATGACTCTTCCTGTGAAGATAAGGTAAATGACTTCATTCTTATGGCCAAAGAGGATTATGATAATAAAATCATAGGAAGTGATGCTAATGATGAATAAGTTGTGGTTGATATGGAAGGTGAACTAATCAGTGCCTTAGAAGAAATTGAAAGACTCAGACTCGAGAATAAAAAAACAAAAACAATTGTTGATGCAGTTTGAAAAGAATGATGAATACTTTTCCCTACTAAAGGTGGAGTTAGAAGAGGCAAAGAAAATAGAGGACATTCTAAAACAACAGTGGTCAGAGAAGAAGAAAATATGTGAAGCCTTGGAGGAAGAGTTAGTAAATACCATAAAATAGATGGAGAAGTTCAAAGCATTGTATCTCCAAAATCTTTTAAGCATTAAAGCCTCAGAAGGATTAACCACCATTATGAATCAACAAAGGAATCCAAATTTGAAAACTGGTTTGGGTTATGAAGAAGGATCAAGTTGTAGTCAACCAAGCAACAAAGATTCCATCAAGTTTGTCAAATCTACATTCATTGACAACAACAAATATGGAGAAAAAGAGGAAGATAATCAGCCGCCAAGGAAGAGTGAAAGAAAAAGTACCAAAACTGAAACTGTAGAATAAATAAATCGACCTGCTCAAAGAAGACAACCATTTTTCAGGTGCAAAGGATTTTTCTATGGATATTGTTTTTTATGTTCTAACTTTGGTCACAAATATGTAAACTATTCTTTAAGATTTAGATATGAGCAATCAAAACACTCAAGGAATAGATATTTGTTGCAACAAAGAATGAGATAGCCAAGTAACAAACAATCACAAACAGTGAATCATGCGATGGTTGGAAAAAGGGCACAGGTTAAGAATAACAATCATTACGATCCTTTATTCAATGAACCAGAATGTTACACCTACCATAATTTTGGACATAAAGTTGTAGACTATCGCTTAAGGAACTACGAGCCAGATTTGAATCCTTCTGCTGAAAATGTGAAGGTTTGGAAGAAGAAATAAAATGACAAGTGTGGACTAGTGTTGTCAGCTCAAAGACAAAAGAACCCATGGTATATTGACAGTGGATGCTCCAAACATATGACAAGAGACAAAAGTAAGTTTTTGTCTCTAAGTGAAAGAAAATCAAGAAATGTAACCTTTGGAAATGATGCTCCTGGTAAAATCAAGGGTAAAGGGATGGTGAGTTTGAGTAATGGTAAAGAAAAAGCCCAGATTGTTCTTCTTGTGGATGGGATGAAACATAATTTTCTCAGTGTAAGTCAAATGTGTGATAGAGGATGTGAAGTGGTCTTCACTTCCAAGGATTGCAAGATAAAGTCTGTAAACTCAGGACAAGTGGTGGCTAAAGACATAAGGACAAATAATAATGTATATGTGCTAAAATAAGATAGAGAAGAGTGTCATCTAAGAAAACATGATGAAATATGGTTATGGCATAGGAGACTTGGACATATAAACTTTGACCACTTAATCAAGCTCAAAAATCTTGAGGCAGTAAAAGATCTTCCAAGAATATCAAAGCCACAAAACTATGTGTGTAAGCTCTGTCAAGTAGGAAATCTAACCAGGACTCAATTTAAATCGAAGAGCTCTACTTCAACAGAGAAACCACTCCAATTAATTCATATGTATTTATGTGTACCATCAAGACAGGAAGGCAACGGGAAGGAAAACTACTTTATGCTGATCATTGACGATTACTCCAGACTTACTTGGGTTTCTTTTCTCAAAGAAAAAGCTGAAGCATTTGAGAAATTTAAAATATTTAAGGCTTTAACTGAGAATCAAACAGGTAAGAGGTTAAAGGCAATAAGATCATACAGAGGAGGAAAATTTATGTCAAGTGATTTTAAGGAATTTTGTGATAAAAATGGGACCAAGAGAGAATACACAATACCAAGAAATCCACAACAAAATGGAGTAGTTAAGAGGAAAAACAGAACCGTGCAGCAAATGGAAAAGTCAATGATGAATGAGAAGAACATTGGTCAAACCTACTGGGTAGAAGAAATACACACAACAGTCCACGTTCTTAAAAAATCCCACCTCAGACCACACAGTGACAAGACACCTTATGAACTATGGTATGGAAGACCTGCTTCAATCAAACACTTCAAAGTTTTTGGGAGTAAGTGTTACATAAAAAATAATAGTGAGAACCTTGGAAAGTATGATGATAGGGATGATGAAGGAATATTTTTAAGGTATGATACAAACACTAAAGGATATATATGCTATAATAAGAGGCTGCATAAATTGGTTGACTGTATTGAGATAAAAGTTGATGAAGGAATTCCAGTAAGAGAGGTGAACAATAATAAATCAACAACAGAGGATATAGATGAAGTTGAAACTGAACAGGTCTAAGAATGAGAACAAGAATACTATGAGTTAGATGAAGATGCAAATATTCAGGAAAACTCAAATCAACAGACAACATCAAATTATTCCTCCAAAATTACTCAAAAGAATCATCCCGCAACTCAGATAATTGGAGAAAAATACAAAGGTGTACAAACCAAGAGAAGGATAATAAAAAACATTGAGCAATCACATATAGCCTTCATATCCATGGTGGAACCCAAGAACTTCAATGAGGCTAGTAAAGACGTAAATTGGTTAAAATCAATGAATGAGGAACTGGAACAAATTGAAAAGAATGACACTTGGGAACTTGTTCCTAGGCCAATAGATAAAAATGTAATAGGATCCAAATGGGTCTACAAAAATAAGATGAATGAGAAAGGAAATATTGTAAGAAATAAAGCTATATTGGTCTGCAAAGGATATGCTCAAATAGAAGGACTGGACTTTGATGAAACATTTCCGCCTGTAGCAAGATTAGAAGCTATTAGAATTTTTCTTGCATATACTTGTCATAAGAAGTTTGAAGTCTATCAAATGGATGTCACGTCATCTTTTCTAAATGGATATCTAAAAGAATAAGTCTATATGGAGAAACCATAGGGGTTCCAACTGTCATATAACCCTGATTTTGTCTGGAAGATGAAGAAACCCTTATATGGGTTGAAACAAACTCCTCGTGCCTAGTACCACACATTGGATACATATCTTCAGGACAAAGGATTCAAGAGAGGAATAGTTGACAACAATCTATATATCAAAACAGAGGGTAATTATTTTCTCATTGTGTTGGTCTATGTAGATGACATCATCTTTGGTAGTAATAATGCTTCATTGGTAAAATGGTTTGCGTCTACCATGCTGACTGAATTTGAAATGTCTATGATAGGGGAACTGTCATTTTTTCTTGGCCTACAAATTACTCATAATTCTGAAGGAATATTTCTTTCTCAAGAAAAATATCTAAGAGAAATGTTGAAAATGTTTCAAATGGAAGATTCTAAACTTATGAGCACACCTATGGTCATTGTATGTAAGTTAAGAAAGGATGATGACTCACCTGATGTTGATTAGAGTTCATATAATTCTATGATAGGCAGCCTATTGTACATCACAACAACCCGTCCAAACATAATGCATGTTGTTGGACTGGTAGGAAGGTATCAGGCAGCACCTAAATAGAGCCATTTGTTAGTTTTCAAAAGAATATTCATATACTTGAAAGGAACAATGGACTATGGCCTATGGTATCCTAGGAATCTGAATTTTCAACTATCAGTCTATTCATATGTTGATTGGGCTAACTGTGTAGATGAAAGGAAAATCACGAGTGGAGGTGCATTCTTATTAGGAGATTCCCTTGTATCATGGTTGAGAAATAAGCAAGGTTCCATTTCATTATCAACTATATAAGTTGAATACATTGCAGCTGCCACTTGCTGTACCCAAGTGTTGTGGATGATTCAGACACTTGCAGACTTGGAGGTAAATTATACTGCACCAATCCCAATCCATTGTGATAATACTAGTGCAATTAGTGTGTCAAAGAATATTGTCTTTCACTCTAAGACCAAACATATACCCATCAAGTATCACTTCTTAAGGGAATAGGTAACCAACTCTGTGGTTTCTTTGCATTACATCCCATCCAAAGATCAGATTGTTGATATTTTCACTAAATCTCTTGCACAAGCTCAATTTGAGTATCTACGACAGAAGTTGGGCATGACCCGGTTATCAAGTTAAGAGAGTCCATCCTGTTAGGAAATTTTTATGTTGGTTGAATATCTGATACCTCTGAAAAATAATGTAACAATGCAGGGGGAGCATGTTTTATTTGACATTGATTTCAAAGGGGGAGAAAAGGAGAGATATGGATGCTACAGATGGAGATCTCAGTAGGACAGTGTAATCGATCAAGGTTGTCATCAATTCCAAAGGGGGAGATTGTTGACATGTTTACAGATAGAAGGCAGAGTATGATTGTCATTGATGGAAAGAATAGCAGTGACGATGAAACATCGATGGAAAACAAGATGGAAAGAACAACAACAATGTTGGTAGAACGATGTTGATAGGTTTATAGACAGAGTGTGCATGGAAAGAACAACAATGAAGACATAGAAGAGAAAGATCGAGAAGCTCAGGAGGAATATCGTGAGTGTGCATCGATGGAAAATAGGCAAGGAGCGAACATTATGTAGGAAAAGAAAAGCTCAGAAGAGATAGCGCTTTTCACTTTCCAGAAGTGCAGCCAAGGTTCAAAGGTCGAGGCCTTTGAAAATTAGTCATTCTTCCAGGTTGGGAGGAAGCATAACCTATTAAGGAGGAGTGACAGTGGTTGTCAGATCAGAATCTAGTGACCATAGGAAATCTAGATGAGGAGATCATATCTCAGGTGTTAGATCTGAGTGCGTAGACCAACAACTGTTGGAATCTAAGGAAAGTGCATGAGACAAGTTTCGAAGTCATCAGAACTGTCCATCGTCAGAGATGACACGTGGTGAAAGATAAACATTTCATTGACTGAAAGGTCAAAATAATAAGGTTCTCTAATCCCTCAAACTCATGATATGCGAGGTCATGAAATGATCTTGGCTGTTAAATCCAGAGGACATGTGGTGAGCGCTTGGAATTTCGTTGACTCGCAAACTAGAGAAGTCAAAGGTGTGAGTTGTGGGAACTCACGATATGCGAGGCGGAGAAACAATCCTGGCCATTGGAGCCAGAGGACATGTGGTGAGCGATTGGAATTTCATTGACTCGTAAACTGGAGAAGTCAAAGGTGAGATTTGTGGGAACTCACGATACGCGAGGTCGCGAAACAATCCTGGTCATTGGAGCCAGAGGACACATGGCAAGCAATTGGAATTTCGTTGACTTTCAAATTGGAGGATTCAAAGGAATATGGAACATAAACTCGTGATATGAAAAGTAGTGAAATGATCTAGATCATCAGATCACCAAGGATCTAGACTGTTGATCTGATATGAAACATTTCAGAGTTTTGCGTTTCGGGAGTTTGGAAGAAACTCATAGCAGGAGGTCGCGATATGAGAAATCATGAAACACCCTCATGTTTGGCCCCTGGCCATATCTTGTGGTCACATCAGAGGAAGAGAAGTGAAGGATATAGTGCTACTAAGCTCCATTTCGATGTTTCATGTTTCAGGAGTTTGAAAGAAACTCACAGCAAGAGGTCGTGATATGCAAAATCGCGAAATCACTTTATGTTTAGCATTCGGTCACAACTCGTGGTCATGTGAGAGGAAGGAGATATTCCAGCTAAGATCCATTTTGGATACCGCAGCTTGGGAGAGTCGAGATGTCTCATACCAAGATCCTCGAGGTCGCGAGTCCCGAAGTGCCTGTTGGATAGGTGAATGGTCACCGCCAGTGGTCGTGTGAAAGGAAGGGGGTTAGCCAGAATAGATAGTGCCCACTGTGTATTTCTTCATAGAAAGGGAAAAGTTTCCAAGAGAATGAGGGCGCAAAGGTTCTCTGGGGAACTTCCAGAAACCACTAATTGTTTCTGCACAGAGAATTCGAAGAGGCTTCAGAGTGATCGACAGAGAAGACGAAGAGTCTCGACTACCAGATAATCCAAGGAATCTCAAGATAACGTCTAGTGATGATGAAGAGATTTAGTAATGACAGAGAATATGAAGAGTATCAACTGCTAAAGAGTCTAAGGAATCTTAGCATAATGGCCACTGATGATGAACTCACAGGAAATAGAACTGCCAGAGAAGATGAAGAGTTGTGACGATGATCATGAGATGACTTAATGTGAGAAAGGAACGTAGAACTATGAAGGAAGGTGATTCTACTGTGGAGTTATGTGGGTGTGAGGTAGAGCTTTGGTGAACAACCTATTGGGGAAAAACAGTGACTGTAAAGAGCATGCAGAGGCATTGCGCATGAGGCATGCAGAAGGTGCATAGAGAATATAAAAACACAGAACATAGAGGAGATGGGAGCTGTGATTGTGTGTGATGAATGCGTGTAGAAGCATGTTGTGCAGGAGATGAAGCGTAGAAGAAGGGAGGAACAGAGATGCATATATGAGAGAAGAAGAGAAAGTCGAGGTGTGCATGCAGAGACAGAGAAGAAGCTCAAAAAGCTCAAAAATATGTGAGTAGAGAGACACTGATGCAGGTAGAGAAGAGCAATGTAGCTAAACAGTGATGTGACCGGTAAGCCATAGATAAACGATGTATCACTATGATAAGTTGTAAAAGGAAAATATTTATATTTCATGGTGGTAGGGAGGTACTTGGGAGGATTGGTGTCCTCAGAGTTTCAAGTGGGTGCCTTAAGAATAGGGAGTTGTAGCTTCCATCTGGTTACATCCAGAAAAACTAGGGTGGCAGGGTGGTGTAAGGGAGAAATATTGTTCTCTTTTATACAGGTTGGTGCCTGTGTGACTAGAAGTTGGTGCTTCCATCCAGTTGGTGCTAGAACACTCAGGGAGTTGGTGCTTCCTTCTAGTGGGTGCTAGAGAAACCAGAGAGTTGGTGCTCTCAGCAAGTTGCAGATTGCAAGACAGAGGTGGTAGCCTGATAATGAGTTCTTTCTCATAGGAATGATAATGTAAAGAAAATAAAGATTACTTATTATATCAAGAAGAAGAGGTTTTTCCCTTTATGGGTTTCCTCAGGAAATATTTGTCTTTGTGTATTTCATGTCTGTGATTTATGTTTAATATTCTAGTGCTTACTTTCTTGTATCATTGTGATCATGATTGAGTTTTCTGTGAAGATTTTTAAATGGGTATAATTGTTTAAGAATAGTAACAACTGATTCACCACCCCCTCTCAGTTGTCCAACAGAATATGTAGAAACAAGAAAGACCATGGATGCTTTTAGGGGCTAAATTTTTCTCATGGGCTAATTTTCCATGGTTTTTCCAAAAACGAGATTCGTTATTTTAAAAATAATTCGCCCAAATTCTATAGGATAAAATTATTTTACCTTAAAAATAGCCAAAATTTTATAAAAACTATATAAAATACTTAGAAATTTGAATATTTTAAAAAAAATATCGCCTAACATTTATAGTTGACATATGAAGGATTAGTAATATTCATCAAGGTTTCTACATTTTAAAATAAACTTCCATCCTTAAAATCATCCCTGAGAAAGACCTGAGGGACATCCTCACTCTTCAAAAGAGGAGTGGGATTGACCAAAGGTGATATTGGATCGACCGCTTTATCTTCACTCTCCAAGGGGACAGTGAGATAGATCAAAGGTGAAATCATATCGATCACTTGAACGATGGACTCAACTGATGATGGAACCAGATGGATTACCTAATCAATCGGATTGACCGATGATGGAATCATATTGACCAATTAATCAACCAATGGAAAGTTGGGATATGGAAGTTCTTGTTGGACATTAGAAATATTTTCCAATAGATATGAAGCCTCATCCATACGAGGGAAGAGGTAACTGCAGTGCATCTCATTACATAACAAGTAAGGAAATTTGACTTTACCCTTCTTACTTCCAATCTGATTATCACTAGTTGATGGTTTGTCACCAACATGACCTACAACGACTAATGATGCAGGTTGAGAACCCTGATACCATGCCTCTATAACCTTTGGAATACCATGGAAATCCTTAAGAAGGTGGTCACCCTTATAAAGCATGCAAGGGAATTTGGGCTTTTGATGTGTCTTGGTAGACTTGTCGACATTATCAATACTCTCAACATGATGAATAGTAGTTAGTTGATCGCTTCCAACATGTCCCACAATGGTTGGAAGTTTTCCCCCTATCTTATTTTTATTCTTCTTAATCTTCATTTTCTTCCTATTATTATTCACCTGGTTACCAGCTACATAGCTTTCACTAGGCAAAGAGGAAGAATGGGAAGAAGACAATACATGTGAAGAAGGTAGAGGATGGACATGAGGTTGATGGTCCTCGGGTGGAGTACTCATGAATGAATCACTATGATCCAGGGGGATATCAGTGGCCACCCACCTTTTCCAACTCGCTCAAAACAATTTTCTCCCAATTTTGGAAATTTATTATTTTTAGTAGTTTTTACTTCCGAGACCATTTTGAGGGCCTAAATGAAGGTTTTTCGGGATCAAGCTTCTCAATGATAGTTGAAGGCCTATTGAGACCCCTAAATTAATATCCTTGATGATACCTTTCAAACAATCCCCAAACGGAGATCGTATGCCAAAGTTATGTCCCCGGGAAGTTGATACACTAGACTATCGAAAATGGGGTCCACAAAACTATTGGATTTTCATCTTTCGGGGTTAGGGTTTTTTATTTTAATTATGATAAAAAGGCCTTCAGAGCCTCATTTTAAAATCATCTTCTTTCAAATGCGAGTATCAGACACATCACTTCTCATAGATAACTTGCCACCATTCTAGCAAGTCTTTCACTCTGCATTTTTTTTACAGTCTTTGTACATTTTCTCTCATTAATAGAAAATTGTGCATTACTATATCTCTGTGTTTATGGTTGCATTTTTTATACATTTATGTTATATTATTTTATATCTAAGATATCTCTGTACATTTATTTATTATATCTCCACTCTCATTTCGTGCCGAAAATAATCTGGATCAATGGTATCAGAGCAGGTTGCTCTTGATCATTTTTTCAGTGCATGTCCCCGATGAGTTTCGAGTATAGAAAGTTGGGTATAGAGCTTGTCTCTCTTGAATACAATTGCTCTCTCATGCCCAAGAAACCCTCCATGGTGGAAGAAAAGAAAAAATATGGAGCAGATGATTCAATTAATCTGTTGCTTGAGCAAGCTCTCACGTGATAGAGGGATGAAATGATGGAGAATTTTTCCCACATCCTTCAACACCTACCGATAGAAACAGGTGCATCTTCATTAAAACTCCACTTTGGAAGAACCTTTCCTTTCAAGGTACAGGTTAATTTTTATATTCCCATATTTGAAGGTCAGATAGATGCATATTCCCTAGACAAATGGTTAAATATGTTAGAAGGTTATTTGTATGTTCATAATTTTCCCGATAGGGAAAAGATCACCTTCACACTCCTTAAATATCTCCCCCATGTCAAACATTGGTGGGAAACTTACTGGGAGAAAATTTCCATAGAGGATTCTGGAATATATGGGGTCAAGCCCACTTGGGATTGTTTTTTGGATGCAGTAAAGGAACAATATTACCATGTTGGCAACTATGAGGACCAGTACATGAGATGGACTACACTGTGGAAAGAGAGGGGCCAAGTAGTTTTGGAGTTCACCAATATCTTTCATACCTTGTGCACCAAGATGGGTATCAAATAATCTGAACGAAATTTGGTTCTGAAATGTCGTGGGGCTCTACATAGATACATCCAAACTAAAATGGATTTTTTGGACATCTCATCACTCGGTGCTGCTTATCGATATGTTGTTAAAATCAAGCATAAGTTTAAGCACTAGAACAAACAGGATTTTGGGTCTGCAAATTTGCAACAACCAAATTATGATAAATACGGCCCTAAAAAATAGTCTCCCAAAAACCAATCCATGCCACAGGAAAAGAAGGGTCATGGGAATACAAAGAAGGACATCGAAAAATGGTGCGATTTCCACAAAATCTCATGGCAAAACACCAATGAATGTCTCTCAAAATACTCATTGGTGGTTAAGATCAACGACAAGGAGCCAAACCCTGATTCAGAATCTGATTCTAAAAATACTTGTAAAAGACAGATCATCAACGCAGACCCCACTTCCATTATTGCGACCACAACAATTCAACCAGAAGAACCAACAGATATTGAAGAGGTGGGGCACATTTTTAATTCAAAGATGTGGGTGAAGGGGACCCCGCTGCATTTTATTGTTGATAGAAAAAGCCGGAAGAACCTCATCTCAATAGAGGTCATCAAATAATTGGGATTGTCGACAACACCACACCTGTAGCCATACAACATCGGGTGGCTTCGTCAAGGATGAGATCTTTGTGTCAGCCAGCAGTGTTGATTTTCATATGGCATCTAACTTGTTAGCACTTATTCTTGCAAGGGGATGTTTTTCCTTTGAAGTTGGCCATTGGGTAATCAAATTCGAGAAAAGGGGTTTAAAAACCCACCATATGCATTTTTATCCAAAGTCAGGGCACGATTATGAAAAGGAGCACACATACCTAGTCGATGAAAATCCATCAAGCACAGGCTTAGTCTCAGCCATCAGATACAACAGATAAATTAGATCGGCGATCATCGGGTTATTAGGATTATAGAGTTGCACAAAGTTTAGCATCATACTAAGGCCCGAAATCATGAGATCTGGGCCGTCCATTCCAGGGGACACGTGGAGCAAGATCCAGGCCAAAGAAAAGTCTTCCCAGGAGTGTTGATTCTATGTGATACCATAATGACAATTTGATCTGGGCCATCTAAAGTAGAGGGGAATGTGGCAGTGTGATTTCTCATATCAGAGGTTCAATCATGGAGCACAATGCAAACTCCCGACACGCGAAATCGTGAAGCGCTCAAAGTTTGGGCCCATGGTCATAGCCCGTGGCCCTATGGTGTGTGGTTCCAGGAAGAATATTAGCACCTGTCATGTAGAGCTAGCGACGTGGGGTCTTCGGGGAAGAAATCATGGCCATCAATTTTAGAGCAAATCTGATCATCAATCTGGATATGATCATTTCACGATTTCGAGCATCGCGATGTTGTGAATCAAGGGGAGTGAGAACTCCCGATATGAGAACTCCCAAAATTTTATTTCATTAAGTATAGGGTCACAGCCCATGGTCATATGGGAGCAGATCCATAAAAAAAGGGAAGGCGTCTGTCGAGAAACGAGCAGTTGATATTGTTCGAAAAAATGATCATGGCTGTCAAGTTCAACGAAAATCTGACCGTCGATCCAGACGAGCCGTTTTTGCGATTTTGAGCATCGAGATTTTTGAAATCAAGGGGAGTAAAAACTCCCAAAATGCAAAACCCCAAAATTTTATAGGGGATAAGCGCAGGTTCATGGCCCGAGGTCATGTGGAACAATGGAAAGGAGCTGCGACAAAGAGTTGAAAGTGCATGTATTGATTGCAGAAGAAGAGCAACGGGGCTCGAAGTGTCGAGATTGATTTGAAGAAGTCATGGCACTGCCTGGGGCATTCATGGATGTTAGAACTCATCACAATCCCAATGAAGGTAGTTAATGGAAATAAGGGGCGGTGGTTGAAGCCTCGTTTCACCCTATTAATGAAAAGAAAGAAAGGATGTTCATGGTGGCTAGTTGATAGTCCAGAGCTCCTCTGTAAATGGGTTTTCTTGCAAATTCCATACTATTTTAATTTTATGTCTGACAGAGGAAAACATGTGCAGTCTAATAGGAGAAGGAGGAAATGAAAATCTTCGAATGCAGTGGTTCGATTGTATCCCCGAGGGCCATGAGAATTTCTGATTATTTATACTCAATTTTGATATTTTGTAAGGGTCGTCGATGGTTGAGCTAGGCTCCCATATTGTAAAGTTTTGAGGAAGCACCGGTTCCTCTGGTTATGCATCTATATTTGAGACTTCTTGTTTAATGAAAGTCACCTTCTTTATGTATCTCTGTAAACAACCATGTTAAAACACTCATAATTGGAGGATCCAATCGAGGGTAGTTATGTTGTTGTGATGTAGGTTTGATCACTGCAATATTTTCACCAGTTTTAATCAGTTTTTTGTGTTATCTTTTCCCTTTTACACTAAGTAGCTTGGAATTGGAGGATCTAGTTGAGTTGTTACAATAGCATTGTGATGTAGGTTTGATCATCATGTTGTTATAACTGTGTCGTTTAGGCATATCTTAGTGTCTAAAACTTCGGGTCCAAGAGGATCTTGTTCTTGAAGATTTTCTTCCTTAGGCTACTAGAAGAACGAATGTCCATAGCAGAGTCTTACATTTTCTGACCAAGTCTTCCCTCTGCTCATTTTAAACTCAACTTCCTGACTGGAGTTAGATCAAGACCTCACTTTCTTATGTTTTTCCTAGTCTAGGATTCTGAGTTAAAGCAATATTCTCTTGGTTATGCGCCCATTCGACCACCCTTATTCATTCATTGTGACATATAAAACTGATAGGTATCGGGATTACCTCTGCCACAATCTAGAGGTGACTTCTAGTGCTAATATTTCTGGCGCCGTTTTCGACGATGAAATTTAATATTTTCCCTAGGATTGAATGACAAATCTTACTGGCTCTGAGGGTACATCATAACCTAGTACATCAAAGATTGCAACTGTGCACCTGCTGACTCCACTATTTCCACTTCATTGTTTCAGTTGTGGGTACTTTTAGCACACCTAGAAGCTAGCCCAGAGGATATTTCTTGAGAAGGTTTTCAACAACATTTTTCTCAGCTTTAGAAGTTCTCCGGGGGAATGACAACATTAGGATCTAGCCTTTGATGGTGAACAAATACCAGACACAATCAAAGTTGCGCATCATTCACCTGGGGACTCCATGATTAAAGGATCAATTGGTGACTCCACTGGTTCGAAATGGAAAAAATCCTGGCTCAGAGGTTTGCCCCTTTTGATTTTTCTATTGTTTCTGGTTTTCCTAATGTTGTCCCTATTGTGGATGAATGGGGTGATTATTTGCCCATATTTAGAGAATGTAAAGAGGACCACCCTGCTTGGCATCTCCATGAGTTTCATGTACTCATGCATTAGTGGGAGATACATCATGAGGATGTTTTAATGAATATGTTCATGTTCTCATTGGATGGGGATGCCCGTGAGTGGTATCAATCCTTGCCCCCTGCTAGCATCTCTTCCCTGGAGCAATTTCATGCAGTTTTCAATAGGCACTGTCAAAGGAATTATTCCTCTGAGTTAATCTGTCATAATTTTTGTGAGGAATATGAAGGCCATGATCAAGATATGGCTATGTATAATGAAGACTGTAAGGATGAGGACCATATGGAGGAAGAATATTCCCTGGGAGACCTGATGGAACTGGTAAAATCTCTCTCTACCCTGCTAGAAAGGTTAGAATCTGAAGAAAGCGTAGAGTATTTTCCAATCCTTGAGGGAGATGTTCTTGACATCCCTACCAATGATGAAATCGTTGAAGATTTCATAGTTGTAGAGGCCTTGCATCCTTCTCCTAACGTACCTGCTTTCCCCAAGCTTTGATGATTATTCAGATGAGGAGCAGTAGAGCCCCACATCATAGTTTGTTGACCAGAGGAGCATCCAACCTGTGTATGAAAGCTACGAATCAGATTCTAAGATGGATATGCAGGATTTCCAGGAACAGATAGTAGAACCTTGTCCTCTATTCATTAATGAACATTATTACCAAGAAATCATCCCTCCTGGACCTACCTAAGACACTAAGAAACAAGATGAAGAGCATATTTTTCCCATGAGTCTTGTTTATGATGATTATGAATCTGACCCTTGGGAGAGCTAAGAAGAAGAACCAGAGGAGAAATAGAAGGAGCATTTTATCTCCTGTTCAGAACCTGTTAATGAGAAACCATCACCAGAGATCAGTCAGGATATATCGAATGTTCACCCTCCTGTGCCTACCAGAGAGATTCAACAATGTGTGAGAAGTTGTGTAGCAGAGAAGGTTGTCTATTACCAATTTTCTGGAGTTTGTCGCTTGGCCTATGAGCCTGTGAAGGAATACATGGAGTTGTATTTCCTTCATGTTTTGAAGCCGACCAACTTTATCCTGACCTCACCATTAGGATGAAAGCTAGAGGATGTAATAATTCCATTGTTGTGGTTGCATTAGCTTCTAGTGACCACCAACAGAGTAAAGGATCTTCCATTTGGGAAGTTACTTGATTGTCTATGGTAGATTTTTTATTTCACCTAGCACTATGTAAAATTTTATTAGTTTAGGACTGTACATAAATAAGCTCCTTTGAGCGTGTGTGTTTATTTTTGTTTTTACTTTTGTCTTGCATTTTCAGCAATGTGTTTTGAGCTTGACTCCATAGCCCAACATAAGGCGACTGGAACTGCAAAAGGAGATCTTAGAGCCTTGCAGGGAGGAATCTATCCCCCATGGAGCCTAATGTTACCACTTATTCTTGCAAGGGGATGTTTTTCCTTTGAATTTGGCCATTGGGTAACCAAATGTGAGAAAAGGGGTTTAAAAACCCACCATATGCATTTTTATCCAAAGTCAGGGTGTGATTATGCAAAGACACGCACATACCTGGTCGACGAAAATCCATCAAGCACAGGCTCAGTCTCATCCATCGGATCCATCAAATAAATTAGATTGGCGGCCATCGGGTGATCAGGATTATAGAGTTGTGCAAAGTTTAGCATCAGACCAAGGCCTGAAATCATGATATCTGGGTCGTCCATTCTAGGGGACGTGTGGCGCAAGATCTAGGCCAAAGAAAGGTATTCCCAGGAGTGTCGATGGTATGTGGTCCTACAATGACAATTTGACATGGGCCATCTAAAGCAAAGGGTCATGTGGCAGTGTGATTTCTCATATCAGAGGTTCGAGCATGGAGCACAACACAAACTCCCGACACGCAAAATTGCGAAGCGCTCAAAGTTTGGGCCCATGGTCATAGCCCATGGCCCTATGGTGTGCGGGTCCAGGAAGAATATTATCACTTGTCGCATAGACCTCGTGACGTGGGGTCTTTGGGGAAGAAATATTGGTCATTAATTTTAGAGAATATCCGACCATTGATCTGGATATGACCATTTCATGATTTTAGGCATCACGATGTTGTGAATCAAGTGGAGTGAGAAATCCCGATATGCAAAGTCCCAAAATGTTATTTGGTTAAGTATAGGGTCATAGGTTGTGGTCATATGGGAGAAAAGACATAAAGAAAAGGAAGTCACCTGTTCAGAAAAGAGAAACTAAGATTGTTCGAGCAAATGATCCTGGCCGTCAAGTTCAACAAAAATCTGACCGTCGATCTAGACGGGTCATTTTCACGATTTTGGGCATCAGGATTTTTGAAATCAAGGGGAGTGAAAAATCTCGAAATGAAAAACCCTAAAATTTAATAGGGGATAAGTGTAGGTTCATGGCTCGAGTTCATGTGGAATGATGGAAAGGAGATGTGCCAAAGGGATGAAAGCGCATGTATTGATTGTAGAAGAAGAGCAATAGGGCTCAAAGCATCAAGATTGATTTGAAGAAGTCAGGGCACTGCCTGGGGAATTCATGGATGTCAGAACTTGGCCTGATCCCAATGAAGGCAGTTAATGGAAATAGGGGGTGGTGGTTGAAGCCTCATTTCACCCTATTAATGGAAAGTAAGAAAGGATGGTCGTGGCAGCTAGCTGACAGCCCATAGCTCCTTTGTAAATGGGTTTTCCTGCAAAGTCCATACTGTTTTAATTTCACGTTTGATAGAGGAAAACATGTGCAGTCTGACAAGAGAAGGAGGAAATGCAAATATTTGAATGTAGTGGTCTAATTGTATCCCTGAGAGCCATGAGAATTTTCGAGTATTTATACTCAATTTTGATATTTTGTAAGGGTCGTCGATGGTTGAGCTAGGTTCCCTTATTGTAATTTTTTGAGGAAGCACTGGTTCCTCTGGTTATGCATATGTATGTGAGACTTCTTTTTTAATGAAAGTTAGCTTCTTTCCGTATCTCAGTAAATAACTGTGTTAAAAAACTCAGAATTGGAGGATCCAATCGAGGGTAGTTATGTTGTTGTGATGTAGGTTTGATCACTGCAATATTTTCACCAGTTTTAATCAATTTCCTGTGTTATCTTCTCCCTCTTACACTAAGTAGCTCAGAATTGGAGGATCTTTTCGAGTTGTTACATTAGCATTGTGATGTAGGTTTGATCATCGTGCTATTATAATTGTGTCTTTTAGGCATATCTTAGTGTCTGAAACTTCGGGTCCAAGAGGATCTTATTCTTGAAGCTTTTCTTCCTTAGGTTGCTGGAAGATCAGATGTCGATAGAAGACTCTTACATTTTCTCACCAAGTCTTCCCTTTGCTCATTTTAAACTCAACTTCATGACTGGAGTTAGATCGATACCTCACTTGCTTATGTTTTGCCTGGTCTGGGATTCTGAGTTAAAGCAATATTCTCTTGGGTCTACGCCCATTCGACTACCCTTATTCATTCATTGTGACATTTAAAACTGATGGGTATCCGACTTACCTCTACCACAAACCAGAGGTGACTTATGGTGCTAACACAATCCTTCATGGATGAGGTATTATGTGATGTTTCCCCACTGGATTTTTGTGATTTTCTCTTGGGCCAACCGTATATGTGGAAGCACCATGTTGTTTATGAGTCTCGACCCCGTAGTGTCATTGTTTCTCCTGGGGGTCATCCCTATAGAATACCAGAGGTAGTTCTGACTACTGTTCCACATAAACAGTGTCGCAAGGCAATATCTCATACTAAAAAATTCAGCTTCTTCATAATCTGTTCAAAAGGTGAACATAAGGATACTGCAACCACTACAGCCTCGGCCCAAGGACCTTCTATCCAACAAAAGAAGGTCGACAAGATTGAAGAAAAGTGTAAATATTATTTTGGCACATAGGAATATCATGTAGCCAGATTGGTTAAAAAGGTTCAACCCTTCCAGCCATAGGTTCGCGACAACCTTCAACAAGCTAAGCAACGCAACTTCTCCAACAAGGCAACCAGCTCATCAAGATGCAAATTCAACAAACACTTTTCCCTCTCCCCCGAGAACTCAATTCAATGGATACCATTGATTCTTAAGGAGGGATGATTGTTCCAGGTGGATATCGGTGGCCACCCACCTTTTCCAACTCACTCAAAACAATTTTCTGCCAATTTTGGCAATTTACTATTTTTAGCAGTTTTTACTTTCGAGGCCATTTTGAGGGCCTAAATGAAGGTTTTTCAGCATCAAACTTCTCAATGATAATGAAAGGCATGAATGAGCCCCCTAAATTAATATCCTCAACGATACCTTTCCAACAAGCTATTATGCGCCCCAAACAAAGATCGTATGCCAAAGCTACGCCCCCGGAAAGTTGATACACCAAACTACCCAAAACGGGGTCCACAAAACTGTTGGCTCTTCATCTTCTGGGGTTAGGGTTTTGGGTTTTATTTATTATAAAAAGGAATTTGGAGCCTCATTGTAAAATCATCTTCTTTCAAATGAGCACAGCCATCGCATCTCTTCTCATAGATAAGTCGCCACCATTCCAACAAGCTTGTTTTTCGCTGCAATTTATAGTTTCACCTTATTTCGTTATTGAATAGAAAACAAGTTTTATTGTATATCTGTTATTCTTTGTTAAGCATATTTTAAGAATTTGTATTCATTTCATTCTTCTCACAAAATCCGAATCACACTAGGATCATTTACGCTCAGTGGAGTGTAAAACAACTAGATGGGTAACCCAATAGTGAGTCCAGGAAGAGTCAAAGTGGTGATATAAGGAGGAACAATGTGTCCCATAGAAGGAGAAAAAATGGTATCCTGAGAAAAGGGTTTCCTTCATTGGTAGTCCTAGGAACTAATGCCATAGACACATACTCAACCCTAATGGATTCTAGGGAAAACAAACAACACAAGCTAAAAAATTTAGGAAGTAAACCAAACAAACAAACCTTTTCACAGTGAACACGCTAGTTTGTGAGGAAATCCAACGTCATAGGATCAATATGAATAATGGTTTTCGATAGAGTATGTGGATCAGTTACATTGGTGACCTTCTTAACATAATTACACCTTGGCACAAGTTCCCTCATGTTCTATCCGCAGGTTACCCTCAAAGGAGACTGAGTGATTTTGACCAACGTCTGGCCCAGATACAGCAAAGACTCCCCTTCATTGTCACTTTGTGTATGAACCCTAAATATAAATTCCTCTAAGGTTACCAACTCACAGTCAGCCTCAGGGAGGGTATAGTCAACAGTCAGGATCGAACGTATGGGAAGGATATCAAGTATGAAATTATTCTAAAGGACTGAAGGAAAGAGGACCGATAAACTCCATAGGACCTCGAAGAGATTTGAGATTCACAAAGCACCGATATCTAATGAAACCAATGACACTTCATGAAGAAACCCAAGTATATGATCGTTTCTCTATGTTTGGTGATCTAAAAATGAAGAAGACTTGTATTCTGAAAATATTTGCAAGTAAAATTTATGTGTTAAAATGAAAATGGATCATCTTTGCAACACAATTTTTAATAGGATTTACTCATTCAAGATGCATATAAACAACAACATAATCAATGAACAGAAAACACATAACACAACAAATGATAAAGGAGTTCACCCCTCTCTTGGGCTACATCTCCTGGTCCATATTCCAATGGACCATTTGTATTATTTTCTCAAAGTGCTCAAAAATGTTCTTTAAAATGCTCAAAATTCCAAATAGACTGCTCCAATGGCTTCAGAACGTCCAAAAACCCCTAGTTGGGATTTTTCGGCACCTCGTTTGGCCAAAAAATGAAGAATATAGGCTTCCTGGAAGTCCCCCCTTCAAGCTTGTTGTCTTTGCATCTACAAAACGCACCCATGTTGTCTCAACCTAGCCCACATGCATATTCAAGCATAAAAACCTAGCACCAGATGCAACTGCACGAACCATGCAAACTGTAGGATAGTTACGGGCACACCTAGCCCCTAACCGTCAAGGGCCAGGTCGTATGACCCATGCGTCCATGCGCTAGCATTAACATAGGCTCTCGTTACATAAGTCAATGGTCAAAGGCCAAATGGCGGGTCATTGATATAACTGTTGGAACAAACACAACCGTGTGCATGCATCCATATGATATAGTTGTGGGTTATATGTAACATATCGTGCGACCAAGTGCTGGGGCTAAGCACGGCCCAGTCGCGCCCCAAACCACATGCATATACAAACATATATATATATATATATATTGCACCATATATATAACAAGGAAAAACTGGTGGCGTGCCGGTTGGTGGCTCTTTGCCAAGTCTTTTCCCTTGCCCAGAGGTCGCGGGGTCGACTCCGGCCAATGACATAAGTTTTAAACCAATAAATGGATGACACGTGGAGACCATTGACTAGGCCATGTGTCGTCATTCCATTCACTGCCAAACATGCCAAGTCACTTTCCAATTGTCCAAATGCCTGTCTTCCACGTGTCGTACGGCCTGCCACGTCAGTGTCCGTACGGACTGTACAGTCAGCAACCTTTTGTTTTGCCTGTTTGTAAATTTGAATAGAACGCGATATCTCTCACTCCCGATGTTCGTTTGAACCCAAACAAGTTGCGTTGGGTTCATAATGATGAGGCCTACAGTTTCATTCGATTTGAAGTGATTCCGAGCACTTTGAATTTTTCAGCAAAATTTGATCCTCTAATCACACCTCCCCATTGGAAAGCTTTTGGACCTCCAAAAGACTATTTTCAGTCTATTTGAAGATGAGGGTATAGTTCCCCCACTCTTCCAACCTCAATCCACTTGTCTTTGCTTGGATTTGTTCCTTTAAGAGAAACTCGAAGATACTCCACATTTCCTCGTTTTGAAGTTCGCATTCTCCTGTCAAGGATGGTGTCTTCATGCAGTTCTGTAAGATATTCTGGGGAAAAATCATCTATAGAAGGAATCTGAAAATGCTCTCCATGATCATCAATCAACGGAGGCTCATACATGTTAGGACCACACTATATACCTTTTTACCTATACTTTTTTCCACTATTATACTCTTGATCACCCATATTTAAACTCATACTATCACTTTAGCTGATCATTCCAAAGGTATACAGCGTCCCTTCTCATTACTATACGTTTAATATGTTTTGCATAATATTTTACATTAATTTTGGACTTAACCATTGATTAGACTGCAGATTAGCATTTGAGCCCCATTGCTGAAACACGGAACTGTCACACAAGTCCGAGGTCTCTGTTGCTGAAACACGAAAGGCTATACAGTCCGAGGTCGCTGTTGTTGAAACACAGAACTGTCACATAGTCTGGAGCTGCAGATGCTGAAACACGGAGGAGACCGCCAGAACCAACGATACTGAAACACAAGCCGTTACAGTCAGCGGTCGACAAGCACCAAAGCCGACACAGCCAAGAGCGCAATTCACGTGGCTGAAACAGCCCATGAATTGCGATGCTGAAACAACATCGACATAAGTTGTTACTCAGTCATATCTCAGCCAGCTCCTGTAATAGCATTTATGTTGCGTAAGAATAGGACATCTTGCTTTGGTTTAGAAAGAAGATCCGACTAAAGATAGGACTCAGATATACATTGTAATCTTTGATATATTGTATCGAAGGGGGTTCCCTCTTTAAATAAGGGGAATTCTTCATTCGAGGTAGCCAAGTTTTTATGTACTGAAACGCTTCAGAGAGAGAAGGACATACTTCACTTTTGCAGATTGTAATATGATGTTTGACAGATGAATAAAAGACTGCTTTGATTATTCATCTCTAGCTTTCCCGTTTCAGGGGAATCTTGTGAGAAGGGAGGGCCCACCTTCATCACAAGATTCACCCGTTAGTTTTAGAAGTGTGTTGGTTCAATCTCTGTTTATATTTTGATTAATTTTCATTTTGCTGAAACACTGTTTTTAATGAATCCCGCTTTGCTGAAACACTACTGACTCTGTCTTAGTTTATTAAATGAAATTCGTAATTCTTTTTATCGGCAATCTTGTGTGATGATTTTATGAGGTTAGCCAGAAACTGGGTCAAGGGTTCCTGCTCAGACAGGAAGGAATCAAAACACCTTGTCTTATGTAGATTTCATTTAATTCTGCAAGTGTGCTAGCCAGGGATTGGGTTAAAGGTTCCTGCTCAGACAGGAAGGAATCAGAACACCTTGTCTTCTGTAGATTTCATTTAATTCTACAAGTGTGCTAGCCAGGGATTGGGTTAAAG
>ML779114.1:2239036-2270534 GCA_009831015.1 Picea engelmannii | reverse complement strand
AGGAAGCATTATCAGGTTCTATGTGATGATTGGTTGATGGTGATGATTTAATGTAAAGTTTTATTATCTCTCATATATTCTTGGGTGGAAGGAAGGGGAAAGTATGGAGAGTTCAACTCTCTCTTGATATTGTAGGATTGTATCTTCCTCTTGGAGGTTTATCCCTCCCTTTACATTTTGAAGCTGTAGCTACCTTTGGAAGTCATAAATTCCCTTGAACAAAAACTATTGATTATTTATCATATATTGTACATGGTGTATTGTGGTGTATTGGTGTAACTCTTATACTATTGTTCATTTCTCATTGGATATAATTGAATGGTTTAAGTATAAGTTTAAAAAGTTTTTTAAATTGTACTTGATACTAATTCACCCCTCTCTCAGTATCAACAAAAATCAAGTGTGACATTTTGATGTGTAACACCACTACCTACCATATGCTAGGCACAAACACAATTGTCACTGATTTCCATCTTCAGGATTGGTTTTTGTACCATCTGGGCCATCTCTGTGTCCCATAAAGAAAGCGAGAGAAGATGATTTGTGAAGCTCACTACAGTCAAGTGGTAGGACACTTTGGCATAGAAAATATAGTGGCAATGTTGCAGCAACATTTCTATTGGCTGAAACTTCGATAAGATGTTAGCAAGTATATCAGGTCATGCACGGTCTGCTCCATTTCCAAACCGGCCATCAATAAACAAGGCATGTACACCCATTTTCCTACTCTCGACACTCCTTGGGAATCCATATCAATGGAATACATGTCGTTCCTTCCTTCAACCAAGAAAGGAAATGATTGTGTTTTGTGGTTGTTGATCAATTTTCCAGGATTACAATTTTGGCGACCTACGAGAAGAGCATCACCATGGAGCCCACTGCCAAGCTCTTCTTCGAATGAGTGTGGGTACATTTTTGGATACCAAAATCCATCATCTCAAATCAGGACAGTCATTTCCTCAACACATTTTGGTCGATCCTCTGGTTATGACTAGACACCAAGCTCACCAAATCCATGATCGTCCACCCCCAAACAGATGGCCAAATATAGGTCATCAATAGAATGATCATGCATACTTTGTGCATGTACAATTCCAAGAATTTGTGCACATGGGATGAGATTATTCCCTATGTTCAACACATTTACAACAAATCCATACATATCTCAACCGACCACAACCCATTTCAGGTGGGGTTGGGATTTCAACCATTGGGTCCCATGGATGTTGTACTACCCCTTGGACAAATCGTCCCATGCTCAAACTGAAGTCGAAAAAGCCACCCAGTTCATTGAAAAAATTCATCACATCCTCCAACACGCTCAGGATATTTTGAAAAAGTCAAATTCTAAGTACAAGCAACACCATGATGAACATCGGGTGCCACACAAGTTTCATGTGGGAGATAAATTTTGGTTGCATTTGTAGAAATAACTCCTTATAGGACCCCATCAAAATATTCTTCCACTATGTTATGGTACTTACACCATCACTAAGGTTGTGGGTCACAATTATTTTTAGCTCAACATTTGCCCCTTACTTGGCTTGCACCCATTGTTTAATGTGGACCTCCTTCAGCCATACTTTCCACCATTATTGGACACCTCAGAGACAACAAAAAAATCGGCATTGATAGAGATCAACCTTGAATGCATGGAACATGCATTCACTGATCATATCATGGACACACAAGTCAAGGGTAATCACCAACAACATATTCATCTTTATTGATTTTCCAAAGCGGGGCAGCTCTTGCACGAAGGCAGGTGGCTCACCCATGGCCAAATGTAGTATAAATTTCCCCATATGATGGGGGAGCTCAACGAAATGGAGACAATTGTTTCCTAATGGGGGAGGATTGATCTAGGTGGATATCGGTGGCCACCCACCTCTTCCAACTAGCTCACATACAATCTTCATCTTAGCAATTGGTTTCTATCTTTTTGGTTCCTAAACTTCTGAGGTTGTTTTGAGGCCCTAAAAATAGTTTTTTGGGCTCACCACAATCACAATATAGACAAATTTAGAGTGTGATGGAAAAACTTGTAGTCCTCATATATACCTTTTCAAAGGGCCATCGTGTGCCTAAAATGAAGATCACATGCAAAAGTTATGAGCTTGAGAAGTTGATGTACCAACTTACCCCATCGGGGACCACATGAATTTTGGCTCTTCATTTCATA
Organism: Picea engelmannii; assembly: GCA_009831015.1. Classification (NCBI taxonomy): domain Eukaryota; kingdom Viridiplantae; phylum Streptophyta; class Pinopsida; order Pinales; family Pinaceae; genus Picea; species Picea engelmannii. Next base: position 2,268,352 of record ML779114.1, on the reverse strand, counting down.
TGGTTAGGTTTTTGGATGTCTAGAATTTTCTAATTTCTTCCTGATGCTAAAAATTCTTGGAGGCCTCATTGTAACGTGCTCATATAAATTCGTGTATCCACCACATCTCTTCTCATATATTATCTACCACCATTCGAGCAAGATTGTTTCATTCTGCATTTTATAGTTTCAACAGATTTCTTTATTGAATAGAAATTAAGTTTCAATGTATCTCTATTGTTGTTCTCTATATATCTTTTTTAATGTTATAGATCCGTGTTTCATTTTTTTCCACTCATAAATCAAGATCAATTATATATTCTTAACATTTTAATTTGATGTCTAGATTGCTTTTCTACAAGGACCTTGTAGGCCATAAACTTGTCAAAAACTTAACTCTTTAGTTTTAAGAAGTAAACCCAAGTACATCTATAAAATTCATCAATGAAAGTTAATAAATACTTGCACCTAGAAAAATAAGGAGAAGAAAGTGGACCAAATAAGTCACTGTGAATAAGCTGCAAAGGGCCCGATGCATGCCAAGAGGTGTGTTTGTCAAAAATGTCCTGATGATGTTTGTCGAGAACAAAAAAAACACAAAAACTATCTCTACATGAAACAAGAGGAAGATCAATCACCGTATGTTTATTACATAGTTGTTGCAATGAGCGATAGTTTAGATGAACAAACTGCTCATGCCAAACTTTTCTCAAGTCATCGCTTTGAGAAAAAAAAAACTGGTGGAAAAGATGATGACCCAAAGTTTTCAAACGTGTACAAGCTAGTAATATCATCAACAATTCCAGTTGCAATAACATGTTGAGGATATTTGAGATCCTTGATTACAACTTGGTGATGTGAAAACTCTACAAGTTTACCTTCACATGAACAAGTGATTTGATATACTGATACAATGTCATAGGACAGACTTGGAACACATAATACATCATTGAAATGACCATTATCTACATGAATTGTTCCAGATACTACAACACTAAGAGATCTATCATCACCAACAATTATTTTGTTGGTGTTACGTTCATTTAGAGTATAAAATATGGATTTCTCCTTAGCCATATGATAAGATGCTCCAGAGTCAATAAGCCACTCATTAGAAGAAGAAGTAGAAGTTGCATTGAAGGAGAAACTAGAAGAAGAAAGTGCATGTCCATGAGAAGAAGAAGAAGTAGTAGAATCAATATTGGTGTTGTGCTTATTCATCACTGCTTCTAAATTTTCCATATTCTTGAAACATTTGGACTCATCATGACCATGTTTCCCACAAAAGATGCAATGTTTGCCAGTCTTCTTGTTTTTAGATTTTTCTCATTTGTCACCGTTAGGAGATGAAGTTGTTTGACTGGATTTGGGACCCTTGTTTTTATTATTGTTGTGGTGGGGATGTTATTCTTGGGATTCTTGGATTTATTTTTTTGTTGGGATACTAAGGATTTGTTTGAGGTACCTACAGTGTTGATCACTCCAAGTTGTACAAGCTTATCTTGATATCTAATCAAAGCATCACAAAAGGACTCAAGAGTGATTTTTTTATAAGCTTTCCCTAGATCCTCTCTCATGGAATAAACGATAGATACAAACACAAAACATGCACTACCTATCTTAGAAACAATAATATAGAGGCAACGCTCTTCCTCCAACTTTATGTTACACTCCTCACATAACGTTTTAAGTGTTTTAAACATAGATAGATAGTCTTCAATGAAAGAAAATTCATTTGGACTTAAAGCCAGTATCTGATTTTCTAATTGATGTTGTCAAATAATATTGTGTTTACCAAACAAAGATTCAATTTTTTCCCAAGCTTCATCAGGGACATCAATTTCTTGAAGGTGGAACCTTAAATCAGGAGAGATGGAAATTTTGATCGATCCTTTTGATCAATCCACATGCTTCGTCATTCCTATTATCCCATTTGAATTTATTTTCATCATCATTGGGTTATTTTTCCTTTCCCAAGGTAATCTGGTAGAAGTCTTTACTTCTTAATAAATCCTCCATATGATATTTCCATTAGAAGTAATTGGTGCCAGTAAGCAAAAGATCACTAGAAGAAGTCATATTAAATATGCAGATAATATGTATTTAAAAACTAAAACTAACGATTTGGATGGAAAGATCTCAAAAATTAGGAAGTGAAAAAAAAACGGCATTGAAAACATACTTCAGATGTGACAGTTATGCCATTTAAAAAAATGCATAAACGGTAACCAAAGAGCCACGTGGAAAGTAAAAGTTGGTCCACATGGTGATACCCCTCCAAAAAACTTCACTTTTACAGATAAGTTTATTTAAAGTGACCCACTTTTATAAAAAGAAGTGGGGATCACTTTTACAATGAAGTTACTTTATAAAAGAAAGTTGCATGAGAAATAAATAACTTTAAAATAAAATATTAAAGATACTTATAGTGATTCATTTTTAACTTGAAGTGAAATACACTTTATAATGGATGCATGAACTTTTTCAAAAATAGTAACAAAAAAGAGATTTGAACTCAATACCTCTTACTTAATAAGGAAACTTTTAACCAAGTGAGCTAGCAAAACATATTGTATTGTTTAGAAGGAGGATTGGGGTTGTTGTTGTTGTTGTTGAAGATGGACTTGGAGAGCGTGCTCATAAAAAATGCTTTTCACACAAGAAAAAAATTTATCTTCTCGATGACAACAAGGGTTAGATCTCGGTTAGCTTACCCGAAAAATGCACCTTTTTCGATCTATATCTAATTTTCCGAGATTGCACGGGGTGTGGCGAAACGAGAATACGCATATACAAAAGAGTAGAAACCTAGAAACAAAAAAATGAAAACCAAAATAAAACTAAAATAATGCTCTGCAAAAATTTAAAAAGGGCATATTCAATCTTTATACCTGTGGATCTGACTGAAATGGTCATATCTTGGGAAAACATAAACCTTTTCGAGTGAAACGAAAAAAAATTCATGACATAAATGAGCACTCTAAACATAATGAAACAATCATCTCAGCCCATAAATGTACGAAAAATGGTATAAACCAAAGATAAGGCAACTTGGATTCACGATCTTGATCTACAACAGGAGTGAGTCTTCAAATAGGATCTGATACCATGTTTGACAACACAGGTATTTCAACAAAGGACGAACATCTTCAGTAACCACTCACATAACCATATCAAATATCAACACAATGATATTTTAACATGGTAAAACCCCTACGGGGAAACATCCATGGCCCCAACTAACGAGACCACTTGGATCAATTTATTAATGCAAAAAAAAAAATTACAGAGAGATTTTACAAGAGAGCTTCTAACAATCAATCATCAAAAAATGACCCTCCATTCTCTTTAAATAGATATCTTGGACCAATCAAGTGCTAAGCCACAAATCAATGTAGTTTTTAAGATCAAGGAGAATATGAATCGTTGAATCACTCTATGTTGGGAACATATCATCATCATTGAATTTCCTAACTACAAATGCTTACTAATGCATAGTAAAGAAAAACACTAAGAAACACATTTTACCTAATGACACATTAGACGAAGTAGATATTAACTAACTCCTAAGTGTCTAAATATCCTAACAAAATATATGTGCAAAGTTAGAAACACATGCATGCATACATATAACAATAAAAGTACAAATTATATTTTTGCATACATAACAACTCATGAGATTATGCTTTATAAAAAGAAGAAAGAAAAAAAATAATAATAAATGAAATTGAATGCATCATACTAGTCTATAAGAAAACATTGTCCTTATAGTCCACATGAACAACATACATTCCACTTGAAATAGTTAACAACAAAACAACCACACACACAAATTCTTTTCTCTTTTGAAAACTGGCCCTAAGGGCTTCTCAATATTCAATAGCACGATATTTGTCCTCAAATTAGTTCTTGAGTTTATACAATTCTTCAAGAGCTCCTTCAAAGTGGGGTTCTCCTTATATTTATATCCTTTTTCCTAACTCCCTTTTGACTCTTTGTATTCCCATAAAGAAACTGTTACAAAATTGTTCACCTTTTGTCTACTTGATGACATGAATACAAAGTAAAGACAAAAAAGAGTGTAGTTTAGAAAAGACAAAATAGAGTATAGGTTATAGCGATTTCATATTTTCTATTTCATATTTTTATGCACTCTTCCCTCAAAGGTATATTATCTATATTTCTAGATAATCATACAAGGATATGAGTCTACGATATGAAATATCTTCTATGGTAGTTGTATGCATAACTAGATTTTCGTTGATGGTATGCATTTATTTTGATAATTTAGCCATGAATGCTTGAACCATAGTATGGACCTTTGTTGGTTAAATAAGGTATTGTTATATTAGGTCATTTTTTATTGTAGTGGCTTACTCGGTGACCTGTCATCTATGACTTGTGTCATCTTGCATCTTGTAGACAAATTCATCCATTACAAAGTTCTTTCCAAGCTCTTCTAGCTGGGGGAGTCAACATATATTGATCAATTCTTGTGTTGCCTTGTGTAAGCGTGAACATATTGTCATTGATCTATTTCTTTCTCGGCCTAAATTTTGTCTCGCTTGCTGGCAGTGATCTAGTGCATAGATGTTGGTTTTCCTTTCACTAGATGAAGGACGACAGAGCTCAACTGATGCATGTATAAGTAGTTTTCATGCCATACCAGATAGTATTGAAATGTTTGATATTGGTTTTCATTATGTTATGTTGTTCTATGATGATAGGAGATATATCCTAGAACATATATAGGTGAGCGTACATGTTTATTATGGCTTCCTCGAGCTCAATTCTGACCTTTTCCATGCTAGATTTAAATCTTTGTAGGCTAAATTCATCTACCGTTACCTGTTGAATCTTTCCTCAATCTCCCTAATCCTTTATTTCTTCTCTAGATTCTACTGGCACAGATTTCAAACATTTTCTTCTATGGCAGTCATGAAGGCAGAGTTGACGGAGGCTATGACAATGGGGTACTCTCTAACATATCTTCTTACAGGGGTTTGTGTAACAACCAATATCATGTATCCTCCCATTGTAGGAACCTTCTTAACCTATTCTTACATAATTTTTCCTGAAGCCTTGTCGTAGGTGAATTTATTCAAGTTTGGGACTTCTCCTGATTTAAATGGGGCTCAGAATCATAGATCGATCCAACCAAGTTGGGATTGACCACAGGTGCATGTTGTTAATACCTCTGGTAGCTCGATATCCATTGGGACCATTTGACTATTTATGGATTCCTCGTCCTTTTTCCTCCATTCTTCTTTTCCTCCTTTATCTGTAGCTTCCTTAGCTACCTTTTGTGCCACTTCTGCTCCTATTGTTGCCTTTTTCTTAACCTCTTTCTGGGTAGCTTCCTTTTCTTTTTCCTTATTTGTGATTGTCATATCGATTTTATCTTTATCTTTTTCAGACTCAATCGTTGTTTTCCTTTTTTAGGCATCATTCTTCTTCTTGTGAACTGTATCCTTGTCTCTTATTTTCCTATCTGTCAATGTTTCCTCCTCCTCTCCATATATGGACTTTGTAGATGCAGTAATGGTAGAATTTATCTCTATGCATTCTTATTCTTTCGTTATAGCCTCTTCTCGTTCCTTTTATTCATTTGCAATCATCCCTAAGGGTCTGCATCATATTTTTAACAACACTTCATCGTAAGTTCTAGTATTGTAGTGTACTTCCTCCTCTTCCTAAATTTATGATGTGTACTCCCAAGGTAGGCCTATCTTGTTGAAATGTTCTTTTACGACCTTTTTGGGGTAGTTTCTCATGAACCTTTCCTTCCCAAAATGATATGAAAGTAAAATATCTACATCCTCCTAGGAGGTTTTAGTGTTTGAAAAAGAATAGGTGACAGTGTATAGTGCGAGTGGAGACCATATCGCCTTCTTATCATTGTAAATTATTCCACTGAATCTGTGGATTACCATATGATATGACACCTATTGAAGAACTAATCTATATGGTACAAATAAATGCAGTAAATGAGGGTTTTTCATGGCTCAGTACACTCTAATGTAGATTATGTGTTCCATCAAGTACCAATTTCCAATTCTTTTGATGATGGTGATTTCTTTATCAATCATGAATGGAGAGAGTGTGCAGAATATGGATTCATACAATGGAGCTAGAAAGTGCTCGTAAATATTTTGGTATTCAATGTTATACTTCTGATCACAGACCACTTGGTAGTATATATGAATGGTTGGGTTAGTTTTTTTCCATTCCCAACCCATCTTCATGTACTGGTGGGATATGCACATTATGTCCATGAGATATGAAGACATATGGAAACTGGCAAAGGTCCCAAGATGGTATTTTACAAATACAATAATGGCCTCTATCAGGTTTGTTGATAGAATTTCATCTCAGTTGAATGACTATCCTTTGTCCATGAAGTAGTAAATTAATGGCATGTATAATAGGCAAAACTTGGAGGAATCTTTATCGCTATACAACCTACATAACATGGCCACCATGTATTGATGAGGTATTCTGCAAGCAGACGTGGGATATCTGCTAGTGGGTCTGAGTTTGAACACTTTGTTTGGTTTGTACCAGGTGGTGCATAGATCCTTGGATGTATGCTTGAACCCCCCAACTAACTCAATGTCTAGCATCTTCATTCATTTTCCATGTGATAACAATTGGTTAGGTTTGCGAGTTGTAATGACACTATGGATTGTCTCGGAGCTTTGTATACATATATGTTTTCCAAATCAACTTGTTTCAGTATCCAAGTGATAACATTGGCACAAGGAAACAAAGAAACATGGTATGATACTGTAAATATCCTAGACCTTCTAATGTTCTTAAAAATATTAAGTTCACCTTGGTCGTCAACATCGGGGGAATTTTTTTAATTTTTTTAAACATTTGGTAGACATCCCCCCATATGAGAACCTATTCTCCCTTATATAGGAATATAGAGGTATCATTATACATGGCTCCAAGAGTGTCTAGTTCATCTTAAATCTATCAACCACTTCCGCAGGGACTGGTGGTAGGTTCTTTATTGGTCATTTTATTCCTTGAAGACATGTATGAACCTATAAGGAAAGGGTGAGATCACTGCAAAGAAAAATATAATTGGTACATAAAACTAATCTATCTAAGTATATTCAAATACCTGAGGATTCACTTGAGTTGATGTTGGTTGGAATATCCTCATCCAAATATGAAAGTATAATAGCAAGCATGGTGAGAAATTTGGTGAGAGTTAGAGAAGAAACCGACTTAAAAGATGCTCAAAAGGTCAAAATCGGAGCAGTTTTTACGAAATTTTCTAATGACTATCAGAGGGGTTAGTGTCAACTACTTCTATAGTTTAATGTATCCATAGAAAGAGTTGGTGAAAATATCATTGGTGGGACTGTAAATACTTGTAACAACTCCTACGAAGTGATCATACGAGTTAGTGTCAAGTTTTTGAATGAAGAGGGGTTCACATGAAGAATTTTCAAAGTTATTCTTAACTCCTATGATATATCGAAGGATTTGATACAAACTCTTTCGATGTATCAAAGGAGTTTATGTGAACTACTCCAGACGGTCTATGTGCAAGCTGGGGAAGTCAACGTAGTATGTCTATGTGTATTGGAATAGTTAGGTCGAAGACTTCTGATGGAAGCGGGGGAAGTTTGTATGGTAGTATTTGAAAATAATTGAAGTTGTATTGAATTCACATTAAGTCTAGATGAAAGGGTGCAAGTTTTAATTCAAATTATGAGGTCTAAAAGATATGGTTGGGAGAGGTTTGAACCTTCCTACTTTCAATGGGTCTCAAAAGAGTTAAGGGAAATAAGGTTTATGGGTTATACCTTGGATGAGGTCAGGACTAAATGAGATCCAAGTTAAGGACATAGTATAAAATGGTAAATACAACCTGGCTCGGCTTGACACCATAGTGTTGATTTAATTTTCCTGCCAGTTGTGTGGAAGTCGCTTGTGGGTCGTCGATATAATTGGGATGAAAATTACTATGGAAAAGAATAGATGTCAAGAAGATAGAGGTTGAGGAGAATATTCAAAGAGATTATGAGATGGTTAGAGAAAGAGGGCTCATATTTTATGGGGTTTATTGGCATGCGAAACCTAAACATAAAATTTTACATAACCTTAAAATAATAACGTTGCCAGATGGGCTAGGGTTTAGTAACTGGAGGTACGTCGTATGTGAGGTTGAAGGTGGTCAAGGGTGAAGATGTTTTGGTCTTGCTATTTCATGGTTTGATTCTCCGTTCTTTACTTTGGAAATATCCTACAATGGTAAGGAAAGGGAGGGTGATCAATTCTTTTATAAGCATTTAAGATGTATTAATCGTGACATGAAATTTGAGGAGAAAACCATTGAATTTAGCTGAAAGTCCTCCAATGTGCATCAAAGGAATTCATGGAAAATTCCCCGATGCACATCAGAGGAATTGGCACAAGGAATTTTGATACATTATCAGAGGATAATATAGAAACTATTCCAATGAAATCGATGGGAAAACCTTTTGAGAGGAGAAAACAATAAGTTTTTTTATTCTCATCGGTGTGGTTGGAGGGAAATCCTTTGATGTACATCAGAGGAGTTAGTGGAAACTCATTTGATGTACATTGGAGGAGTTTTAATTAACTCATTCGAACTCTAAATATTTAACTTAAAACTTTCTCAAGTGTTTAAAGTTGAAAGATATAGACCTAGTCAAAGGATAAATCGTGAAGAACATCTTTAAAGTGGGAGGAAGAATCCATTGAGAAGGTACAAGTTGAATAGTTTTTAAAGCCAAAACATTAGAGGGGCTCAATTTTATTGAGGAATATTTATTAGTAAATTACAAGAAAAAGGAGGGTTGTTGGTGCCTGACACAACAAAAAGGGAGAAGAGGTCGAGGCATGGCTATTAGAAATTGGTGCAGCAGAAAAGCCCTGCAATAGGTATAACACCTACAGGAATATGCTTTTCCTTTATACTTCACAATGGAACTCATGTATTTAACATTTAACATAAGTTTCACTTACTTTTATTTAAAGACTGAAATAGAAGAATCTGATTACAATCAAAAGAACACTAATAGACTATGATTCCTTGCCTTTAATATTTATTCTAGAACTCCTTTGATTACAATGTGGGAAATATATATGATTCTTCTTCACATGACTAGAGTTGATTCACTTATTTCCTCCACAAAAAAAACCCTTTAATGTCTTTCCTCTTCTCTTTTTATCCCCAATGCCTCCTTTGTCAATCTGTTTCCATTCATTGTCGAGATGAAAAATTATGGTGGTTCACTTCCCAACCATTTCCCAATTCACAATTCCTTCCCTCCGTCACCAATGATTTCCAGTTGGAATTTAATATTCATGAGACACATGGATTGAACTTGGAATTAGAACATTAAGTAGTAGCATAAAATTCCATCACAATTCATGTAGCATGGAGTTGCAACATAGAAGTGAAAGCATTGTCATTCAACATTTGGACATCAGTCGTAGCACTATTATTTGTAATTATTAACAACACCAGATGCATAATAGAGTTGAAACCATCCCTATTCATCCTAATTTGACTTGTTCATAATTGAAATGTTTTTGGATGATGCAGATTGCCTGATGTTGGGGCTCAGAAATGTCTTATTTTCATCCACCTTTCCCTTCATTAATCTTCACATTTCATCGTCCCATTAACATTTCAAAATATCATTTCATAAATATACATGGTTTTCACCTTATTATTCTCCACTTTATTCATTTTAGTATTAAAAGGGAATTTGTGATTAAATATTAGAAAATCGACATGTTTTCATATATATCTCAAAAATGTGTGATCTTTGTAATGTGTAGGAATATGTAAACGATTAATTCAAAAGGACTTCTTGAATACTTCCTCCACCATTTCAATATCTGAGGAGATAATTCAAGCCTATTCCAAGGAGAATATCATGGATATTTGGTTGGAATATCTTATCCAAGATGTATGAGAGATATGTGTGAGGATTTGAAGGGATCATATCTTGTAATAATGGGAAAATAGTTGAGAGAATAGTGGATCTGTAATTATGACATGGTTATCTTATATTCAAGGATCTCATGTATAAAAGAGAGTGCTCTCTCTTCATGAGGGAGTAGTAGTTGGCGAGTAATCATTTAGTAGTAGTCATTAGGATTTGAAAGATAAGTTTGATTGTGGAGAAAGAGATTCTTAGTTTGATTCATGCTTTCATTATTGTTTAATGATTTGTCATTTGATTCTTGTAATGTAATTTGACATTTCTTTACTGTTAGTGTGATCTCACATGTGTCTTCTTGTTTATCTTCAAATGTTTTTTATCCTTTGATGCAATTTTCCATTCCTAGATTAATTTCATTTACGCAATTTCATTTCAGTCGTGTGTTGTAGCAATTCAATTCCAAGTCATGTGTTTCATCTTCCCACATTAGATTAATGATTTAATTCCAGTTGTAGCTTCGACATTAGATTAGATTAGTTCCACTTCAATCCTGCATATACTTTGCTTGTGCTTCGTAAGTTTACGAACCTCAGATTGATAAATTAAATAGTTGGGCAAGTACTAGAATGAAATTAATACAACATTAGTTCGGTCCAACGTAACGACTGGCGTTCCCTTGTTACAATTGTTGTTCCATTTGTAGGTAGTGTCGTTCATTTGAAAAACTGTCGTTCCTTTTGTTACGATTGTTTTCCCCTTTGCAGGTGTTTCATATCTGGAGGATGAGGTATTGAAAATGGAAGGTAAGAACCTATGTAGGCAACAAGTAAAATTCTTGTGCCAATGCCTACCTTGAGCTGATGCATAGAGGTTGTTTTAGGACATCTTTAGAGCCCAACATTTTGGCATCATTGTCAGGGAAGCACGATGGATTGAGGTACTAGTTTCTTTTTCATTTCAATTCATGCAAGTGTGATCTATATGTGTTGGTAAGTGGTCATAGCAGCTACTTGAATGGAGACTCCTCATGTTCTCCCTGCCAACTAGGCAAAAGTAATTTTAATTCCTGCAAATTTCAATTTATGCAAGAGTGTTCAATTTCTGCAAGTGTGATCTACATGTGTTGGTTCTAAGGGTCATAGAGATAATTTAGTGTATACTCCTCACTGCCCCTACCAACTATCAAGAGCATTTAATTTTTGCAACTATGAAGAGTAATTGTTTTTTGTTTCAATAAGAGTTCTTTTATTTAAGTTTTTTTATTTTGATTTCAGTTTTGGGTGTTGTAAGAATCTCTTTAACAAGATGGTTTAACAATGAATTTCATCTTGGAACAAATTAATCAGATCCTTGCAAAGGTTTATATCTCCTCTTCTCACAAAGAGGATATCTTGACAGTAGTGGAGGGCTTAATTACTCCTCCATATGAAAACAAAGAATTAACATACGAAGAATCCTGCATATTTAATGAAGAACAATTAGGTGAGTAGGAGGTCAAGGACGACAACGAGGAGATGCAACATGGTCTGAGAAAGACAAATTGCTCCTATGAAAGCCTAATTGAATGATGGTTTCAAGCGAACACTAGGTTAGATCCATTTAGTTTTTCTTTTTATTTTTTTAATTCACAATTTCAACAGCTAATTTCGCACGTTCATACATATTTCCGATTCTCATTTACAAAATTGAAAGATAACATATTTTTATTACTGTTGCGTGCATGGCTACATTGGTTATTTGACTACATGTAACTAATCTCTAATTTTCAATTAGTGTAGTGTAGGTAGGATTTTATTTTCAAGTTTTTTTATTTGTTAGAATAAGTATGCTCTCCTTTTCACTTCGTGCAATCCCGAGGATGATAAAGTAGGATGATTGATTTATTTCAGGAATATTAATTAATTGATGATGAAATTTTTTCCTAATCTATCTTTCATCTACAGTTATTTCCATTTTCTCACAAATTTGTAATAAGTTGCAAAATAATTTTTATTTTTTTTAAGATAAATACATAAACAAAAATTTGTGCTTCCCTCTGCAAATAAAAGAAATAAAACAGTAAGTACATTAAATAAATAAAGGAGAGCTTTGGCATGGGAGAAAATACCAGTCACTGAACAAGCTATACACAAGCGAATGAACCAATAGAAAAGCAAGCATCATTGGTTTTCCCCTCTCGGGTAAAAAGAGACGAACTTACACAGCGAGTTAAAAACTCACCATAGCACAAAGTAGTTTCATCTAAAACTAATTTATCTCTATTCCCAGGTGGAAAGAGGAGCCCTAATTCCTGTTGGTATTCATGAATCCCTGTCACTCTAGCAGCTCGGCTTTTCCTTCGTCCCTTATCCTGTATATGCTTGGAGATAACCCTGCAACGAACAAAATATCATAAACTTTAAATGCATAGGTCGAAGGTAGGTAACAAGGTAGGTCGATGAAGGCATGTCTAAGATTCTATTTTTTTGTCCATCGGACCTCTGTAGGGAATCAAAGATGCAAGCAATCAATAACTATTTTTCAACCAGCCTTCACTAGCACGGGACCCTAATTAATTTGGTTAAAACGAAATTTTTTATCACTATTCACTATTTCACTGTGCATAAATATTTTCTTGCATATTAATCATGGTCTGTAATGGAAATAAAGAAAAAAAATGCTGAAGAAGATATGCATCCTTCACTCGGTCAAATGCAATTGCATGGTATGCATTTGAGGTTGCATGGCAGAATTGGACGAGATAAAGGCGCACTGGAATAGCTGGCTAAAGGAATGCGCAGGTAAGTGCATGTTAAGAGAGATCGATGAGGTAAGAAGATCCATTTTTTTTCATATCCCATATTCTCAGCATATCCCCTTAAATCCATTTTTAGATTCATATTCAACTAAACAAAGAAATTTTTCTGCAGGAGGTTGCAAGACTAAATCCGATTTGATTGTATCAATTTGATTTGTAGCAATCTGCTTCCACACTGGAGATATTATTCCTAGACCATCAGCTTCCACGTCATATCTAAAATCAGGGATTTTGATCTAGCGAAAATGCATAAGTAGACGTTATTATGGTCCATCAATTCCAAAATGAGTAGCTAGCCGCCATGAAATTCAAATCGATTTAAAAAGCATATTATTGACTGGCATGATCTAAGGTAATGAGGAATCTCAGTTTATCACATGGCACGTCAAGTGTCCACTTCATCTGCTGAGTTTCAGGCACAAAATAGACTTTGGTCCCCTATTGTTAGTAAAAGGCTAATGTTAACGCCTTGAAAGAAGGATGGCAGGGCTCCGCCGGGAAAAATGGTTACAAGTTTTCCACGAGGGCATGCAGATATAGTATTATGAATGTCGGGTTGATTAGGATCTGATCCTAACATTCTCCTATATAGGCAAGGATTCTAATGATCACCTTGCACTTAATATAGATTCATAATGGATATCTCGGAAGAAGATTTGAAATATCTGATTACACCAGTTTCTGAAAGCGAAGATGGTAGCTTGATATTCGATGAATTTTTTAGATCATAGGATGAATTACTCAGTGATGACTAGTGCAATGATTTGATGGAAGATTTCAAAGTCTACGATATGAATAATGAAGGATTCATATCCTCCATAGAGCTTCAATAGGTGTTGTGTAATTTGAGGTTCATGCAGGGGGGAGAGTAGGCAAACTGCCAGAGGATGATATGTGCATATGATTCCGACTCCAACGGGCTCTTAGACTTCTCGGAATTTAAAAAAATGATACCTATGCATCTTCATGAGCCCTAGGTTCTTTGCCTCCATAGCTAATCGAAGTAAATAGGGCAGTCTGATCACATAGGGGAGAAGGAAAGAAGCTCTCCCCTTGATGTCAAAATAGGAGTACGCAGATAAGAAGACAAGGTGAATTGACTCGGTTTCATGAAGCACTTCGCAGATGGGCAATTCGAGCTCCGATGTGTGTGACTCCTCTCTTTGTAGAAGGTGGAGCTGATGGGATGGTTCGTTGATGGGCAATGGAAAATGGGCAGCCAAGACTAGACTTACAATGTTGTGTCCTCGGGTGACACAAACTTCTGGAGAATTCATGGTGGCGTGCTAGCGTAGGTATAGAAATATGAAGGTTTTTTTTCAGTGACGGCTCCAATTGCCTACTGAAAATTCCATTTTTTTGTTGTTTGTTTTGTTGTATTATAAAAAAATATATAAACAAAAAATAATTTTTTTGTTTTGTTATAAAAAATAAAAAAATAAACATATATATATACAATAATAATATAAAGAATTTTTGTTTTTGTTTTATTATAAAACGATTATAATAACAAAACAATTTTATTTTTTTTATAAAAATTCGTATAATAACAAAACAAAAAATTTATTATAAAAAATTGTTTTAAATTTTATTTGCTTTGTTTAATTATATATATATATATATATATATATATATATATATATATATATATAATCATAAAAAGAAAAAAAATCTTAGGTCGAACATAAAAATAATAAAACAAAAACAAAAAGAATAAGCTTTAGCAAATGAATTTCAATCAATCGGAGTCATGTTTTTTCATTTATGCTAGCTTGTCTCATTGAGTCACTTCAGCAATGATCAACGAGGGAACTTTCGCGCAAAGGGAAACAGGTAAAACGAACTTTGTTTTTGAATTTGATTTGATCAGATTCGTATTTATCCCTGCATTTCATATTTTTCGAAGCTCTCACAATTTTTATGCAGGATTTGTACTAAGTTTTTTTCAGGTGCGCAAACGATTGCCTCTTGTTGCTGAAGTGATTTTCAAGAATCACAAAAAATTTCGAAGAAACATCCTTTGCTAATAACTTGAAGGAGTTGACCTTCTTCATACATCTAATGATGTTTGTTGTTATACAAGAAACCTTTTATAAACCCATTTGTGTCATGAATGTTTACCCCCATCTCTCCTTCAAAGCATATTTCTCATCTCCATGTTGAAGTCTACCTTTCATTTACTTATCCGTCATGACCTCACATATGCCTATCTTTCTGAGTCACATACATTTCTTTATCTTTTTCAGTTCATTTTTCCTTGTCAATAAAATTATTTAGCTCCCTTTCCATGACTACATTGCCTTGCCATAAACATTGTTGCTACTGAAATATTTTTATCTATAGTCCTACCAATCATTTTGTATCAACACACATTGACTGATGTGGGATTTATTTAGGCCCACCTTTCAACAAGTCTTGCCCCATCGATCTCAACACCTTATCTAGGATATAGACTAGAGATCCTTTTGAGTGCCTAGAGGCTTGCATGCCTTAATGGCAAGTTCTCTTGATGACAATATTGGGAATACATTAATGTCCCTTGATCATCAGATCTTCCAAGTGGCTCGACATCAGCTCATTCATTCACACCTTGCAAGATGTACTCGGGTACCTTGGCACTCATTGAAATCAATGGTGAGTTTGCCTCGCATTGGTTAACGACATTCATCAATGGTCGGTAATCCAATGACTTCTCTTCATGCTTGACATCGACACATCCATTCGCATGATTAGAATTGTACCATCGAGTTTAGCAGTAGGTGAAAACTATACACCTTTCATGACTCCATCGGCAGTTGCAGCAATATTTTCCAGCTATATGAGAGTACCATGGTTCCACTTTCATACTTCCTCTTTTCTATGATTCATTAAGTAGCAGTTCAGATTCCTCCACTTCACATTCTCTAATCCAAAAGTCACAGTAGTCGCAGCTATAGTAGAAGTCAACTTTCATATGATCTTGTAGCAGTGACATATTCCATGCTTCATCAGCCACATCAGCCATATTCCTATTGCATATTTCATCAACATTTTGGGTAAGTGGAGGTATGTTATTTTCTAAACTTTAATCATGTAATTCATCAACTGCTAGCAATGAATAATTTGTAAAATTCCCTCACCAAGTTCCCTTTCCTTTTCACTTCTATGATTTATGCCACGTTGCATGAGGAAATGCAACTCGTTCAATTGGGGGTGTTGTGCCTCTTTCGTCATTTTAGTGAGCAAAATAGAGGTGATTTCAAGCTTAGTTGGGTTTTCTAAGTAGGATAGTTGCAAGGAAAATGGTTAGAGAAATAAATATAAAAGAACAACTAAGAATTAAACTAAGAAATAAAACAACAACTAAACTAATGAGCATAGGGACATAAGGACAAAAGAAACAATGAGACCCATGTCACCAATGGTAAGGTTGATATTAATGAAAGAAAGCACCAAAAAGAAAGAGGACTATGAGTCCCTTCTTCCTCCAAGGGAGGGCTCTTGGACCCCCACAAATAAGCTCTTCTTACAACTTTGAAATGAAAATGGTGAAAGAATTCTTTGCTAATCCACTCAAAGGGTGAGATGGATT
Organism: Picea engelmannii; assembly: GCA_009831015.1. Lineage (NCBI taxonomy): Eukaryota > Viridiplantae > Streptophyta > Pinopsida > Pinales > Pinaceae > Picea > Picea engelmannii. Next base: position 2,252,067 of record ML779114.1, on the reverse strand, counting down.
GCCCAATGCAATGATGCTAGTATACACTTGATGAGAATAGAGGATTCCTCAAGAGAATAGTGGCAGCATAACTTTGCTATTGAATTCCTTGAAAAATGAAGTGCAACCATGGCCTTTTTATAACACCTCTTTGAGGTATTGTTCAACCAGCTTGTAGTATGTAAAGAGGCTAATTAGGGGATTTCTAGGTCTTTGACTAGCCACCCAGTCGAATCCAGTCCAGATTTGAGTGTCAAGTCAACTTGGAAGCTGAACCAGAAGTGGGTGGGAGGCCAACCATTCTCATAAATGCATTATTTCTTAGGTGCGTAGATTTTTGCGACAACAGTCATGCATCGGGCGCATGTGCGCGATTCCTGCATTTCTGTTTTTTGCATGTGCGCACACACCCTATGTATTCATAACGCCCTTTAATTTTTTCACTGGTTGTATAGTTTTTGACCCTTTGGAAATTATTTTGTGGTAATTTTGGTCCATGGGTGATGTCATAACTGTTTGACGATGTTGAATTCTTGTAACCATTTGTGGATGAAATTTCAGTGATAATAGATGCCCCCTAATGGATGAGGTTAGGAGCATACGTATAGCCGAAATCCATCAATGTTTCTTCTACTGAGAGTGTCGTTGTAAGAGAGAGTGATAGTGGGACTGTCAAGAGTTACCCATTGGAGGGAGAAGGGAACCTGGAGAACCCGACCTTCCATAAGGTGTGTAAAAATAAACTGTGTACAAACGAGGCGGGCATGCCCCATGCTCGTGTTATGTAACTCAAAAAAGGAATGATGTGTTGATGTAGAAAACTGCGGCACCTTCAGGGGTGGTCATGATAAAGGTAGAAGACAATTATGCAGAGGAACATACTATGAATAGTAGGCAGTGACATCTGTAAGAAGTATCACGGATTTTGTAGGCATTGATAGCCCAGCCAAGTTCAGAGGTCTTCGGCAAATATAAGAAATAACTGCAATAGTCGCAAAGTAATACCCACCATAACATGAGAAAGTGTTGAAGTCGAATGTTATGGGGGTCAATGACAGTAGGGAGCAATTGTGGTTCTCCCTGTGCCATCTGAGACCTCTCATTGGAAAGGTAATGAGAGTCAAGATACTGTCACCCTTTTGGAAACTATATTGATGTCGACAAATAGGAGGACGCGACTCCAAGAAGCAAAGGGCTTCATGAAATCTACTAGGTGAGGTTAGGAACTGGAGGAGGTACATGGACAAAGTCAATATGTAGGGAGACTCAATACTTCCCTTGGTTAGGGGTATATGTGAGTTATAAGTGGCCGCAACCGTTCAACTAGGTCGAGCGTCAGGGGGACAACAAGATAGGGGATAAGTTGTGCCAGAGGCGGAACAAAGTGAACAAACTCAGAGGGCAGAGGTAAGTGGCCTGTGGGATACTCGGAGTATATGGATGATGTCAACAGGGGTATATGATAAGGAATTCCCCAACCAAGGGCGACATGGGTTGCGTTTTCCAAAAATGGAAAAAGGTCGCCAAAGGTGATGACAAAAAGGTAATGTAAATGCTGGAAACAAAGGCTTTTTACAATGTAAAAAAAATAAAGAATAATTTGGGATGAGTATACAAATATAGAAATGGGTGCCCCAATGTAGTATGGTTGGCCCGGGTAGGGCGCAATTTTCTTGGAGAACTAGTGGAGGGTGGGGGCCCCATGGGTAGGTTTTTGTATGAGGTAGGTGAAATGAAGGGAAATTTGCAGAGGGGAAAACTGATTGTGGATGAAATGGGGGGTTCATGATACTGTGGAGGTGTAGTCAAAATACAACCTTGAAGAGATAATCTGGGAGTCCAGTGGGAAAGATAGCAAAATGAGGAGAAGGAGTATGTCGCTGATTCGCGACATGATGTAAGACTATCGGGACTCCCATCCCTAAAGGTTTGAAAAATAACATGAGTGTCAAAGTGAAAAAGGGTGCTATGAATGGGACAACTCATGTGGGGGAGAGTGCTACCAAGTGACAGTACTGAAGATGAAAATGGAGGTGTTGGTACTGCAGAGCTAGAGATGGGGATCCTAGAGGAAAATGTCAGAGGGTGTGATTGGAGATGCAAGTGAGATTCAGAGGGAATTTTTACATGCCAGTGTTGATTATATACCAGAAGGGGTTGCGTTGATGTATGATGACTAAGTACCTGCACACATGAAAACCAAATACTCGACATGAAAAATATCTGAAGAGAATCGAACATACGAGCATTTATTTGATAATTTTGAATATGAGCATGCGTACCTGGTCGGTGTGTGAAAAAATGGTGACCTAGGGGCTCAGGATAATAAGTGGCCTGGGGACTGTCTTGATGTAGATGACGACATGTTGATCCCATGGCTGAAGACAGATCGAAGAATGGACACCTGAAGCTCTCGGAATGGTGAGTGGAAGTTTGGCGAAAAGGCCTATATATAGATGTAGGGCCCACATTGCCACCTCATTTGTACTTGCTGCTAGAGTGACTAGACGAGAGGTATTCAGAGGAGATTTGGAGATTCCGAGAGAACAAGGAAACCGATGAAGGATTAGCGAAATTCAGGTTAGTAGTCTGATCATCCTGCATAGAATTAGGTTTTCCATATTTGGGCAGGGGCTGTATGGAGGGTCGTACAAGGGGTTTTAGGGGTGTGGGCCCCCAAGTGTGTGGGCGATCCAGAAATAGGCGCGCATGAGTGTGCACCTGTTATCTGGATCGTCACGCATGGGGGTACCTGTAGGTGGGATAAAGGCATGCATGATGTGCGTGCCTATTTTCTACACAGCTGCGCATGCATGCGCGGTTGTGTAGTGGATAGGCGCGCTTTGATGTGAGCCTGTGTTCATGATAGGGGTGCATGGAGGTGCCTCTGTAGGGTGAGCAGGCGTGCACTTATGCATGCATGTGCGATGGACAGGTGCGCCTGAGTGTGCACCTGTAGGGTGCACAGGAGTGCCTGAGTGCGCTCTTGTGGGGTGCATAGGCGTGCATATGTGCACGCCTGCGAGGTGAATAGGTGCACATATGTGTGTGCCTGTGGGTTAAATAGCCACGCCTTGGGGCCAAGGTTGACGGGTGTAAAACTTATTTTTTTTAATGTTTTTTAGGGTCAAGATGACTGACCTGGGATTGTTTTATGTGGCTGTAGGCGATCATTTTGCATGATGTCGATTGGTTGGCGAGAGAGGGATTGGTCCCAGCTGAGAGATGTTGTGGCTATTGAGGAGCCAGGGGTACGTGCCACTTTGGCAACCTCTGGGCTGCTGAAGTTCTTTGAGTGCCTGTTGATACGGGCGCAGGAGTATCTCCTGTAGTTTCTTATCCGGATGTGGAGTCTGGACCTGCATTGTTTTATTGTGCGGGGAGAGCAGATTGCCTTCACTGCAGTGGAGGATATATATTTTTTTACTGGGCTCCCGTTTCGGGGAACGCCCCTACCGGGGGAGCCGATGTTACCTGCTGATGTGGCATTAGTGACAGTGGGCTGGAGGTACTGTTCCAGGGTGAACTTTATGTCGGGCTCTGTCGTGAGCATCAGGGCGATGGATGCTCTAGTGCATCATTGTATAGAAGCGATGATTGTGAGGATGTATGGGTCCCTCACGACTCAACGGATCAGTGGTGGTCAAATGAGTATTATGGGGAGGGTACTAGCTAGTGAGAACTTTGCTTGGGGGCTTCCACTGCATACCAGGATGGCAGGGCAGCTGGACCGATGTCGGTCCACTGACACAGGGGACTTTGCTTTTGGGTCCATCCTGGTGGACTAGTTTTTGGAGAGCGTGCCTATGTTGCACCCTAGTATTTTATTGGGTGCACCTCGAGTGCGAGAGCTGTGACTGAGGCAGTGGGCAATGATTTTGGTTCGCCATGGTAGTGGCGAGGGAAACCACTTTTTCATAGTGGAGGCGGCGCAGGTGTGGCAGCAAATGTCGTAGGTTATACTGCAATTTCGATACGCTGGTGTTGACTTCTGGGGTGATCCGGACATGGTGCTACCTCTAGGGGAGGTGTTTGATCATCGAGGTATGTTTATGAGTTTGATATATATTGTTTTTTTTTGAGATAGCATGACATGTGTATTTGGTATAGATGTTAATACTATCTGTTGTTTGTTTGTATGTGCAGATGTGGGACCTCGCGGGCATGAGGTTGAGCTGCTGAGAGCATCGGCTCGCCAAGAGCTAGGGAGACCGCCACGAGGAGGGCCGCAGGAAGGAGAGACACATCGGCATGAGGACACCGAGGCGAGACCAGCTGAGCCTGAGAGAGCAATGCGGAGATACCGTTTTGATGACCCAGGTGTCGGGCCATCGCATGCTCCTCCGGAAAATGCCGAAGCATATTTTGAGGATATTCATTGTCACCTAGAGGCAGTGCTACAGGGCATGCCTGAGGGCATGTGGTCGCATATCCAAGGTCGTGCATCCCATGGGTAGTCTAGAGTGTTTAACTCTTCGAGTATTTCCTTGTCATAGTGGAATTGGCGGGAATACAAGGGGTCGTGAAGAGTGATATCGGTAACTGTTGTTGTGTGGCTACCCCCTGGTGATGAAGATGTAGGGGGAACGACGCAATGAAATTGTGATGGTTCGTTCGACATAAACCAAATATCGAAGTATTGAGAAGTACCTGTGGTAGTTGGATGTAAAATTTTCGTAGGGAAATGAATGGCATAATTGTGGGGGTTAGGGGGTGAATCCTCGGATAAGTCATCCAAGAACCATGGAGGTGTTGGGAGTGCCTCGTGTTCGGGAGAAATGATATGAAGAATTTCTAGTGACGTGGTAAGGTCAACTATCGATTCTGTAGGTCTTTGAATCAGGGTCAATTGGTGTTGCCTGTATTCAATGATCATAGGAAACTGGTATGTAAAATGATCTAAGGATTCACATAGAGAGCAAGGGCATCTGATCTGTTCATTGACTGAAGTTGTGACATAATGGATGTTAGTGATTTTTGGTAGGGATGATGTAGCTGGATTGGGTTCTCTCTAGAATCTTTGGCATACTACGGCTAATGTCTACCGGAAGCATGGTAGTGCTAGGAAATGGTGTGTATAATGGCCATATTCTAAACATATAGTGCAAACGAATTTGGTTTGCAGCCCTTTACTACTTGAGTGAGGGGCGGTGGCGGCAGTACTTGTTATGGTGGCAAGCGTTGATGGTGTTTGACTGAGAAGAATTAGGTTTCGTAACTCGGGTAGAGATGGGAAGTTGTTGGTTTGGTGTCCATCTTTCTCATATAGCACGCACAAGGGTTGGACACGCGAAGGAAGTGGAGTTGTGGGCTACTTATTCTTTCTCCTTCCCCCAGCTATTGTAGGAAGGGTAGTGAGAGGGGGGATCGGGGGTATGGTGGGAGTGAGTATGGGAATCATCATTGGGATTCCTTCCATTTGGGGGGGAAGGGATGGTCGAGGGACCATCTCTAGTGGATGTAAATACCAAACTGGAATCGCTAAGACCATATTAGGGAGGGTAAGCGTTGCGGCTATTTGGAAAACTTGTATGCTGAGTGGGGGGTAAAAGAAGGGGATTTGAGTAATGGCTTGGAGAACGGTCTCCCAAACTGGGATATGTCCTTGGGGAGAGGTGAAATCGTGGGTTGGTGGAGTCGACGAGTTCGCAAGAGGCTCGTGAGGGGGGAGCTTTGTGACTAGTGGCACGTCAGATATGATAGAAGCCTCCCTTGGAGGAAGGGTATCCTCTATGTCAGTTCCGTTGGATGATACAATGCATACTTGACTGGAAGGATGAAGGAGCGGTGGTGCACCATGGTAAGTTCCTAACAATGATGGGTCTTTCAAAATTCCAGGACCCATTTCGATGAGTGGGTATGCGTCATGACTTGTGTGGATGAGAGGAAGAATGTTATCGATAGTGGCAGAAGGGTTAGGCTCGTAATGTGAGACTTGATCAATGGTATTGATCTTCCTGTTATGGGGGAACATCATCATTTGAAATACGGAAGAGGCAACTGCCTTCATAGCATACATGTAGCTACGACTGAACAAGATATTATAATCAAGTGGGACATCGATAACTTCAATATCGAGAAGAATGGTGTTGCCCCCGAGTTCTACGGGGACATTTTGGAAGAGCCCTTCAGGAGACGATGGGCATCCGTCATAAGCTCGTAAGGTAATGGTATATGGTATGAGTTCGGGGGAACCCAGTTTCTGCCATACAGATTTGGACATAATGCATGTGGATGCACCTTCATCGATGATGCATCGATGGACTATAATGTTCCAAATTTTTACTGGGATTTGAAAGGCGATCAGAGAGGGAAGGTGAGGTTCTCCGCTTTCGAGATCAAATGTGATGAGTTGGGTATCCGTGGGGTCGACTTCCCCCAAGGCGGAAAGTAATGATTTCCGCTGAGTGGGACAAGTTTGAAGGACCTCTAAGACTGACATGGCTATTGGGGATTGTGCTAAGTCATCAACCAAACTGTAATTATGAGCTGCCCTAGACTGGGGGTTGTGGAAATTCCTGTACAATGGGATGCGAGGGATGCGAACAGGTGTTTCGGCAGTAGGGCGAGGGATTACCAACGGGGGTCCCATTGGTGTTGGGTTTGTTTTTGGGGGAATGGGAGGAGACTTAGTGGGTGTACGACAGGGATGATTTTAAGGATGGAAATTTATTTTGAAATGTTGAAACCTTGGCGAATCTTACTAATCCTTCATATGTCAACTATATATGTTTGGCGATATTTTTGTAAAAATATTCAAATTTCTAAGTATTTTGTATAGTTTTTATAAAATTTTGGCGATTTTTAAGGTAAAATAATTTTATTCTATAGACTTTGGGCGAATCTTTTTTCAAATAGCAAATCTTGTTTTTGGAAAAAACATGGAAAATTAGCCCATGAGTGAAATTTAGCCCCTAAAATCATCCCTGGTGTATGATACTGACGATTGCGTGTTTGCAGAAGGATTTCTTCCTCACTGGTGAGGAGGATAGTACGATCTGCGGGATTGTTTGGATTGAGGTACTGTCCCAACTGAGGTGGGGTAGGTTGAGTGTCCTATTGGGTGTTTATCACACCTTGGTGTGGAATAGAATTATGTAGTACGGCTAGGGGGGTTTGTTGCACGTATTGTTGTGGGGCTTGCTAAGGGGCAAGTGGTGCTGGAGGATGTGGTCGACTGCCTAAGTCTTTCAGTCGTTTAAAATCAGCGATTTGGGGGCAATGATGAGTATAATGACCGAAATCACCCCAAAGGGCACAAGGGAAAGAGGTTTTGATAGTATTGTTATTTCTCCCTTGACGCCTATTGTTATTGCCCCCAGCCGGTTGGTTTTGTTGGGGTTGATTTCCACCTTGACCTGGGTTGTTATTGTTCCTGTTTCTTCCTTTATTTTTGGCATTATTCGACGGATGGGTCGGATTTTCCGTATTCAACTGTTCAAAATTTTGATATTGCTGAATGGGAGAGGGTTGAACAAAATTCACCCCAGCGTGAGGGTGTGGGGGTGCCATGGGCTGTGGAGGACCAGGAAATGGAAAGTACTGATTTTGTGGGGGTTTTGATCCGTAATGTACATAGGAAGGCATGGTGCTTTCGCTAGTACTCATAGTATAAGCTGAGGTAGAGAGGGTACCAGAACTTGTTTGGATAGGTGGGTGTAGTGGGGGTGCTGGCGGTGGCCCACTGATGGGAGGAGGAATAGCAACAGGGTATGGTTGTTGATAAGGGGGTGGGGGGTAATCAGAGGTTCCCCCATATGCCGGTGGATATTGAGGTGTGCCATACATTGGTGGTGGTTGGGGTTGAGAACTGTGGTGTGTGGTATTACCAATCAATCCGTTTGCTGAGTGAGACATCCCAGGTTTGTCTTGACCAAATGGCATGGGTTTGGGGAGGTTAGGAAGTATTGTGTATAAGTACCCTGATTGTGAATAGATGAGGTCATATTGTTGAGCCTTACTGATGGCTTCTTCTTCGTATTGAGGGAAGGTGGAAGATACATCTTTACCGAGGAGAGAGACAAGTGATCTGAGAAACTAGTCAAGACACTATTTTTTGGTGGTTTTAGCTTTGCACAAACTACGTCATCTACGCCACTCATGAATGTGATCAGTGATATGTGTGGCTAAGGTTTGTTTGAAATTAGAGAGTAGTTAAATACCATTGTCATGGCGGATTGGTAATTGGAAGAAGGTTAAAAATTCTTTGGCCAAGGACTCAAAAGTCACATGGGACCTTGATTTTTCATCTACATACCATTTGGCAGATGGGCCAGTGAGTGTGCATTGAAATAATCATAGTCTGATGGAATCATCCATAATGATGTTGGAAGAGCACCATAGGTGGAAAGTCATGACATGGTTGGTAGGGTCATCTTCTGCCTTTCCTTCAAACTTAGGGATGTCTGAAGGTAGTTTGGTAGGCATTACAAGCCATGTGGGGTCATGCAATATAGGATCATTTGTGAGATTGCTTAGATCTGGTATGTTAAGAGAGGCCAAATATGGCATCTGCAGTGGGGGGGGAGGATTAACATCAGCCATGGTGTGAGTGTGGTGTGAACCTGACCCTTGAGGGGGACTAGGTGGGTTGGTACTTCCCCCTTGAGAGGAAGTTTGTCCTTCACTTTTGTGTAGAGGAGAGTGAGTGAACGGAGGGACTTGGGAAGTAGACCCAAGTAATGTGGAACCAAGCAAAGTTTATCCTAGAATAGTGGCACTCACAGGAGTGTGTGAAGGTGGTGCTAATGAGTGGGTAAGACTAGGAACTCCCCCTAAAATAAGAGGGAGGTTTAGTAGGCGTCTAGAACGACGGGGGTTCTGTGGGTCCCCTATGATGTCCGACTAGTTGAGTGGATGTGTGCAAAATGTGATGAGAGAAAATAAACAAGAGCGTTTTGTTGCAGATTTTGAACTTTACACAATATATATATCTAAATCAAAAATGTAATCAGAAGTGCATCATACATAAAGTGTTTTGAAAAAAAGGCATATATGTGGATAAGTGGGTTTCGTCCGTGTGGGGAATCAGAGAAAATAAATGCTCGTGTCCTAAAAGACGTAACATCCTTCCTCTCAAATAGCAATGGACCTTCCAATAGTACTCAACAGTGGGGTCTAAAGTCACCGGAAGAGAAATTAGTGAAGGATGAAATAATCAATTATAATGAGGGGTAAAGGGGGCATATCCCAAAAGAGCTGGCGATATTTCCCAATAGCCACACAAAATCTGATCAAGGTGCAATTGCAACCCACAATTACCACCTAGGTAGATGTCCTAAAATTTGGTCACTAGGTACCTCGGTCAAAGTGCGACATTTAGATTTTCGGCCTAAGAAATGGGTCACGGGCTAGATCCCATCCAAGAGGTGGGTGCCTCAAGGGGGGACGCATAGAACAACCGGACCTCGGCCTTCAACCCTTCACGGGTATCTCCCTACCTTATGGTGTTAGGAACACTTGACTTGGATGATTTTCAATTCCCTATTTGACAAATTCTATTGTTTTGACAATGTGAGAAACAAATAACGGGGAGTTATTTGGATGCCTATCCCCGAAATCCTACCTAGATTAAAAAAATTCTTTTGGCACCTCCTGTGGAGGAAAACTTAGTGAGTTTTTAGAAAAAATTTAGATGTGGTTGTTTGAGAGGTTGGGGGTGTGAACCAACCTCGTTGAAATTAAATGGGAGTGGATAGTTTCGTCAAGAAAAGGGTGGGGTGTTTCAGAATCCCTTTGGAGGAAACTTACTTTGACCTCCACGTTTCAAGAAGAAACTATGTGAGTGATAAGTGACTTTTGTGTGTGAATGAGTGAAAGTGTGACAATGTTTTAATGAATTAGGTGTCACCTTGCTGCATGTGGACTTCGCTTGGTCCTTACAAGTGTTGATTACCTAATTAACTAAGTGTCTTTGGAACAACCTTGCGTAATTCAAAAGTCCCTGGGAAACTAGCATGTGGACATGTGGGTCCATTACTATTCCTTTAACTCCCTATTGTGATGTAATCTAAGAAAATCTTTGAAACTATCCTAGATTGTGATCATGTGGGCATGTATGGGCCCATTACAAAACCTTTAGACTTCCCTAGTGATTTAATCTAAGAAAGTAAATTTCAACACTATCCTATCTTTGTGGCATGTGGGCATGTATGGGCCCATTACAATATTAAGATGTGTTTGAAAAAATAAACTAAGAGGAGTCCCAAGAAGGGTTTTTGTCCTCTCCTAAAGGTTTTTAATCTTCTTTAAGGGAGATGAAATTGTCCCGCAATCTTTTTCTGATTCTCAAGGTCACTTGGAAGCGCAAGAGAATATCATACTAAGTGATTGTTATCCAACTTCTAGTCCCAATACAAGTTTTATGTGATTACAAATTATTTCCAACTTATTTTTTTAGTCAAAGCAAGCCATCCATGTGGCAGAATGAAAGCAAAAGAGGAAATAATGATTTTAAAACTCCTAAGTGCATATGTGTTTTGACTAATCCCTTTATATGAAGAGGGGACTAAGTGTGGTGCAGCTTAAAACATGCATGAAATCACTTTTAAGAAGGCTAAAGGCCTTCCCCAAATATTAAAAACCTTACCATGTGTATTTTTTGCACAGGTGCACAGGTCTCAATGGAGACAGAGGCGCACTGAGCGCTTGTGCGCAGATCGAAACAATCTTCTAGGAGAAGGTGCACGAAACAGAACTGTGACTTAGGCGCATGTGCGCACGATGCGTTTCTGTGGGTCAAAAAACCCACGCACAGATGACACACGGCCGTGAATGAAAATTTCGGATGGAATTTTCTCAATTCAACTTGGAATTGGATGTTTTGTAGGTCGGCTTAGGCCGGTTAATGCACCTGCAAGTTAAATAAACCAAAAGAAGAGCTAGAAAAACCCAAATGGGGTAGGAAATTGATACCTTTCCCTGGTGGAGTCGCCAATATGTTGTGCCTCTTTCATCACCTTAGTGAGCAAAATAGAGGTGCTTGCAAGATTAGTTGGGTTTTCTAAGTAGGACAGTTGCAAGGAATAGGGTTAGAGAAAGAAATATAAAAGAACAACTAAGAAATAAACTAAGAAATAAAACAACAACTAAACTAATGAGCATAGGGTCATAAGGACAAAAGAAACAATGAGACCCATGTCACCAATGGTAAGGTTGATATTAGTGAAAGAAAACACCAAGAAGAAAGAGGACTATGAGTGATCCGATTGGATTTTGCATCCTCAAGTTATATGATCCAAATGGTACAATGGTTATGGGTATACTTCACTCTTCACATGCTAAGCTCGTTACGATACTAAGCCTTTTACATCGCTTGCCACACATGGTGCATTATGCTATGTTAATATATCATACATAGGAGATATGGGAACGTTGCAATGTGTTTTTAAAAAAAAGGTTTAAATTATGCAATATTCATTGCTATACATGTATTGGTTCGATGAGTATGCAATTGTGCACGATTTATACCGTTTTGAAGGATGGTTTTCGTGGCAATGGGAAACACGCCTGTGTACAGGTTTATTGCCTCGTTTTGGCAGAGCTTTTGGCGGGGTATCCTCCAGTTTAGCTGGGAAAACCTCCCACTTAACTGATCATTGATGAGTACGGTTATTATAACAGAGATTTGGCCGCGACAGGGGTTTTTTTTGCTACTTAATAGCTCGGCTGGGAATGAAATAAATTTCTGTTAAGAGAATAACTACAGCATCATTCTCGTTCTGCCATAACTCAGAGCATCTTTTCTGTTTAGCAGTTGATTGAAACATTATTATACTAAGAAGTCATGTGCTATAAAGGAGGATTCAGCCTGTGCGCAAGGGAGGAGAGTTTTGGAAACATTTTGGTGTTGTTGCATTATAGAGTCAACTACGTTCTGTAGTAGTTTTCCTACTGTTGAAAGCTTTATAATTTCCTGAACTTGTAGTTTTGAGGACACTGCACAATATTCATGTTTCATAGTCTGTTGGAGATGTTCCTGTATTCAATTGTACCATTTTCGAAGATTTAATTGGATCGGTACCCATTGGAGAGGGACCCGGAGACGTAGCCCAGTGAAGGGGGTGAACTCCGTTAACAAATTCAGCATTTGTGACTCTCTTTTCTACTGTGTTTTTCACTCTGTTCGTGTTTTCATTTTGTTGTTATCTTCATGCTGTTTCCGTATCACATTTTCATATTACAGTAGATATTTACATGTAAAATGTTTCGTATACATGCTGAGCATTCGTATGTCTTTCAAAAGCACTAAAAGTTAGATCTTATGGATCAAATTAATGGTATCAGAGCAGGTTTACTATAGTGCAAGATTGTGAATGCTTACCAGGTCAAAATCTCAGCTCGATGAAGGAGAATTAGTTGAAGGTGACCCTGAGACTGGTTCAAGGAAAACATTCCCAAAAGCCATGTCTTCTGCACGAGGGGAAGAAGGACATGAGGAACAGGAGAAATATGTTCTCACTGAAACAGAGTTTCTAGAGGCTTTTATCAGCATGAAAAATATGGTGGAAATGCTTTTTGAAGAACGTGCAGAAAAGAAGAAGAAGGAAGATGAAACTTCATCTAAAGATGCAGAAGTAAAGAGCGAAGAGAAGGGTAAAGGCGTAGGTGATGGTGATCTTATTGACGCTAATAAATCCTCTTCTTCTCATACTTCTCATTTGAATAATTCTAATATGCCATATTTCAAGCTAGATGTGAAATTTGAGTTACCTATCTATAATGGAGACTTAGATGCTGAAAAACTAGACAATTGGATTAAGCAGCTTGAAGTTTATTGCAGGGTGCAAGGCATCAATGATGACCCTTCTAGAATCCAACTGGCCACTTTACGGATGAGTGGGATGGCTCTTACTTGGTGGGAGAGCAAAGTTCATCAGGATCTTCAAAAGAATGGTAAAATCATTTCAATTTGGACTGATTTCATTGAGGTTTTGAGAAAGCAGTTTTATCCTTTAGGTCATATACAACAATTAACCATGAGTTGGCAAACCTTTAGACAAACTAAAGGACAAAATATTCAAGATTATACTCATGAATTCAGAAAGAGGGCT
>ML779114.1:2219883-2231934 GCA_009831015.1 Picea engelmannii | reverse complement strand
CATTACCTGATGTTTTTTATAGCCATTATTTTTAAAAACATTAAGGAGGTGATTTTTCTCTTCCTCTAGGTGTTCATCATCAGAAATTCTAAAGGCTCTAGTGGCCAAGGTGTTTAGAACACCTAGTTTTTGGGAGGGGTGATAATGGGAATCGGCATCAAGGTATTGTTCAGTGTGGGTTTTCTTCCTATAAACTTGATGGGATAAGGATCCATCAGGTCTTTTTGTGACTCTGACATCTAGAAAAGGAAGACTATCATTATTTTAAACCTCCATAGTGAACTTGATGTGATTGGATTGTTTATTAAGGTGAGTCACAAATTCATCTAATTTGTCACAACCATGGGGCCAGATGACAAAGGTATCATCAACAAACCTATTCCAGTATTTAGGTTTGAAGGGTGAGGAGTTTAGGGAATTGTTTTACAAATCTTCCATGAATAAATTGGCTATGATGGGAGAGAGGGGTGATCCCATAGTGACCCCACAGGTTTGTTCATAAACATCACCTTGGAAACTAAAGAAAGTGGATTTCAAACAAAGCTCAACTAAGTTGGCAGTGCCTAGGTCAATGATGTTTTTTATGACTTTCATTGCTCCGTCAATGGGAATTTTAGTGAAGAGAAAAACAACATCAAAGCTGATGAGGATGTCATCCTTGTCGAATTTAATGTTTTTTATCTTCTTTACAAAGAAAGAGGAGTCTTTAACAAAGGAGCTAGTGTTTCCAACTAAGGGTTTGAGTTAATGAGCTAGGTATTTTGCAAGTTGATAAGTAGGGCTGCCTATTGTGTTGACGATGGGTCTAAGAGGGGCTCCTTCCTTATGAATTTTAGGAAGTCCATATATCCTAGGGGTGGAGGGGTAGCTAACAATCAATTTATTTTTATCATCGTCTTTTATGTTGCTTAATTTAATGGCATTGGAAACTTCTTCTGCAATCTTATTTAAGGGGTTTTTATTGAGTTTCTTATAACTTCAACTTTTATTGAGGTGATCCAACATTTTTTCAATGTAGTTTTCCTTATTCATAACAACAACAGCCCCACCTTTGTCTTCTTTTAGAACTACTAAATTCTTATTATTGTTTAGTGATTTTAGAGCCAAAAATTCTTCTTTGGTGATATTGTTCTTTGGTGGTTTTACTCTACAGAGAATTACTGAGAAGTCTTGTCTGATTTCTTCTTTAGCATTATCTGGAAGGTTTTTAATACTATTTTCAATGCTACATAAGATATCTTCAATAGGAATTTTGCGAGGGGCAATGGCAAAGTTAAGACATTTTCCTAGTAACCTAGTAGTGTTTTCATCGATGGGATGGGTTGATAAGTTTATAACTAAAATTTTGGGTACAATGGTTTTGACCTGGTTAGTCTTACGTTCAAGGTTGTTGACTTGTTTACTATCGTTATTGGAGATATTAAGGATGAGATTTGGGTTCACAGTATTATTGTAGATCGTGTCGGTGTTGGGTAGACTTATTACATTAATCTTATTATCATTACTATTTGGTTCGTTTTTACATTGGATTTTACCATTGTGGTTGTTTACATTATTCATTATATGCGCGTTGTTAATATTATTCCTAGTATTTGTGATATCAGGATTGGTTATTTGTATAATGGGGGTGGGGGGATTAATGTTAATAATAGAACTAGGTTCAATATTACTTATACGACAGGTGTTATTATTAGGTTTAATGGGAAGGTTACAATGGCTGTGATCAAGATTGTTGTAGCTAACATTGCTGTGTTTTTTATCAAAAATTTTATCAAAATTTTCTACCGGCATGTCAAAACTGTTTGGTTTGTTATCAAAATCACGTGTAAGTTTGTGGTTATTATCATTGCGGTTCGAATTCTGAATTATTAGCTGAGTAATGGAGGTGTGAGGGTTATTATTTATGGCATGGGTATTACCATTATTTTCTGAGTTCGCGTGGGGACAGTTTTGGTCAATGTGGTTGTCACTACGACCATTATTATCGATTGAACATGCACTAGAGATGATTCGTTTGTTTACACGCATGTGATCATAGTAGTTTGTGTTATCGTTGCTTGGGGATTTCTGAGGATTAAAGTTGTTATTATTTTCAATATTAATGTTGTTATTATATATCATAAAACTATTTATAATATTATTTAAACTGTTCTTTTGGGCAGTGTTTATTATGCTGATAGAAGGATTATTAATGTTTTGTCAAAATTGGATCCCTACCCTAGCCAATATGAATAATTCTAAATATTAATTTATAAACATTTTCCAGTCGGCTCTTATTAAATAAAAATTAATAAATAAATAAATAAATAATTATTAAACAAATAATTAATTAATTAAACAAACAATTATAATTTCTAAAAATTTTATAATTCTTGATTTCATTTTCAATAAGTCGTCTCCTTACAAAAAAATTTCAAGTATTTATATACCTATTATATCATTTTTTCCTTCATTTCTCACAAACGCTTTCCTGATGATGGACCACACTAGTTTGGTCTGAAACGTCGAAAATCAAAAAACCCATGCGATGAATCTGAAAGAACTCTTTGATAGCATGTGTTTTTTCCAGTAAGAATATGGGTAAATTATTATCATAACAACAAGAGAACAAATAACTAAATGAATGTTGTTAACACAAGAACCAACATTATTTATATTCATAGTTGTTACACAAGAACCAACCATAAGAAAATGACAGTTGTTACTCATGTAAATGCCATACTGGAAACATTCATTATCAACACTCAAAGCCAACATTCAGATACCAAAATTTCTTGAGAAGATCCATGCATGGTTTCATGAGGACATGCAACAAGTTAAGTTGGGGAGTATGTTGGGGCTCAGAAATATCCTATTTTCATCCATCTTTCCCTTCATTATTCTTCACATTTCATCACCCCATTAACCTTTCACGATATCATTTCATAAATATACTTGGGTTTCACCTTATTATTCTCCACTTTATTCATTTTAGTATTAAAAGGGAATTTGTGATTAAATATTAGAAAATCGACATGTTTTCATATATATCTCAAAAATGTGTGAGCTTTGTAATGTGTAGGAATATGTGAAGGATTAATTCAAAAGGACTTCTCGAATACTTCCTCCACCATTTCAAGATTTGAGGAGATAATTCAAGCCTGTTCCAAGGAGAAGATCATGGAGATTTGTTTGGAATATCTTATCCAAGATGTATGAGAGATATGTGTGAGGATTTGAAGGGATCATATCTTGTAGTAATGAGAAAATAGTTGAGAGAATAGTGGATCTGTAATTATAAGATGGTTATCTTATCTTCAAGGCTCTCATGTATTAAAGAGAGTGCTCTCTCTTCATGACAGAGTAGTAGTCAGTGAGTAATCATTTGGTAGTCATTTAGTAGTAGTCATTAGGATTTGAAATATAAGTTTGATTGTGAATAAAGGGATTCTTAGTTTGATTCATGCTTTCATTATTGTTTCATGATTTGTCATTTGATTCTTGTAATGTGATTTGACATTGCTTTACTATTAGTGTGAGCTCACATGTGTTGTCTTGTTTCTCTTCACATGTTGTTTATCCTTTGACGCAATTTTCCATTCCTAGATTAATTTCATTTATGCAATTTCATTTTAGTCGTGTGTTGTAGTAATTCAATTCCAAGTCATGTGTTTCAGCTTCCCACATTAGATTAATGGTTTAATTCCAGTTGTAGCTTCAACATTAGATTAGATTAGTTCCACTTCAATCCTGCATATACTTTGCGTGTGCTTCGTAAGTTTACGAATGTCGGTTTGAGAAATTAAATAGTTGGGCAAGTACTACAATGCAGTGAATACAAGATTAGTTCATTCCAATGTAACCACTTTTGTTCGCTTATTATGATTGTTTTTCCCTTTGGAGGTAGTGTCATTCATTTGAACAATTATCGTTCCTTTTGTTATGATTGTTTCCCCCTTTGCAGGTGTTTCATCTCTGGAGGATGAGGTATTAAAAATGGAAGGTAAGAACCTGCGTAGGCAACAAGTAAAATTCTTGTGCCAATGCCTACCTTCGGCTGATGCATAGTGGTTGTTTTTAGGACATATTTAGAGCCCAACACCTATAACCAAATATGCTCATGCATCAGACATCCTTGGTAAGAAAATCATTAGCTCCAACTCATGTGGTGACTACTTGAAAGGATGAAGGCCTTCATAGGTTTACTAGGTCTTCCTCCGAAACCCAAAATGCATCCTCAAACCCTCTATTTTTCCATTTGACTAAATATTCCATATATTCCTTGTTGTGCATTTTTCTGCCAATCCTTGTGGCCGAAATTTCTTCAACTTCTTCAGCTTTCTTGACTGTTAATTGTTGTTCCCATGCATACAAAGTACCTTCATCCTCACCTTTGTCTCCTTCATGAAACTCATATAGATGAACAATGTTGAATGTTGGAGATATATCAAACTTGTTTGAGATCTCCAACCGATAAGAATTATCATCAATTCTTCTTAAGATTCTACACAATCCTATTTGGTTGTTATACGTAACTCTAGGAAATTTTTCTTTTTCTCAAGTGAGCCATGACTAACTCACCTTCTTCAAATATTTTCTTCGTTCATCATAGATTTGTCCTCTATTTGTATTTTTTATTGCTTTCCTTTATCTTCTAACTTACTTTATCATGTAGTTCCTACATATTGTTTAAAAAATCACTTGCATCGACACTCCTTTTATCTCATATATCTAGTAAATCAACCAAATCTACCACCCCTTTAGATGAAATTCCATAAACAATTTGAAATGGTATTTTTCTTGTATATATGTTCATTGAATCAATGTAAGTGAATTCAACTTGTGCAAAAATCAATTCCACTAACTAGGATTTTCACCACTCAAACTTCTTAATAAGTTTCTTAAACATTGATTCACCACCTCGGTCTACCCATCTGCTTATGGATGATAGGATGAACTATATAGAATCCTAGAACCCAAATTTTTCTAAAGTGTCCTCCAAAAGTGACCAAGAAATATTGTGTCTCTGTTTGAATTAATACTCCTCAATAGACCATGTAACCGTACCACCTCTCTGAAAAATAAGGAAGCCACTTCAATAACATCATTATTACATGTTGCAAAATGTGCCATTTTGGAGAACATATCTACTACCACCATAACATAATCATGCTTCCTATGTGTCATAGGTATTCCCAAAACAAAATCTATATTTACATCTTCCCACGGTTTTTCAGGTACCGATAATGGAGTGTAAAGCCTTATATTCTAACTTCTACCTTTGGCTAGTTGAAAAACTCTACAACACTCAAAAAAAAATTTGACAACCTTGTTGATGATAAGCTAAAAGTACTATTCTTTCACTAAAGTTGTGCTCTTGTCCATTCCAAAATGTCCTCCTAAACTTCCACTGTGTAACTCTCTAACGAGATTCAGCCGTAATGAACTAGGTGGAATCCAAAACTGTTTTTTCTTAAACAAGAATCCTTCTTGAATATGGTAATCCGAGAATGGTGTTCGGTCCATACTCCATGGTTATTTAAAATATTTCTAAGCCTCTACAAAATATACATCCTCTTCATACAACCTTTTCACACATTCTAAACTTACCACTTCAACTAATATGGTGTTTAGTAATATTGTCCACTATCTTAATGCATTAGAAAACTTGTTTGATTTCCTTGACCTATGTTTCAAAACAAACGAATAAATTTGCAAAACTTCTACCCATTTAGAATGAGCACCTCTAATTCAATTTACCTTGGTTTTTAATGTACTGTAGTTCCTTGTGATTAGTAAACAAGACAAACTTATTTGGAATAAAGTAATGTTTCGACTTCTTCAAGGCTTGGATGATAGCATACAACTCCTGACCATAAAAAATTTATTTCTTCTTTTATTCATTCAAATTCTCACTGAAAAATGCTATCGATCCACCTTCTTGGCACAAAATTTCTCCAATTGTTGTCCCACTTGTATCAAAGTCTACTTGAAATACCTTATTGAAATATAAAAGTTCCAACACTAGCTATTCTATTACCTTTTTCCTCAGTTTTTCAAATGACTTCGTTGCTACTACTGTCCAATGAAATGTTCCTTTGTTCATGCATTCAATAAGAGGTGTACAAATCTGATGAAAATTTCTAATGGACTTCCTGTAGAAGCTCGTTATTCCATGGAAAATTATCACATAAAAAGTTAATTTAGGTTTTGTCCAATCCGAAATAGCCTTTACCTTCTCGGAATCCATCTTTAAACCGTCTTTGGAAACCACAAAACCCAAGTATACCAGTCCCTTTTTTTTTAAATGTACACTTCTTTAGGTTTATCAACAATATCTCCTCTTTCAATCATTGTAGCACTTTCTTCACATGATCCAAATGTTCCTCTTTACTCCTACTGAAAATCGGTATATCATCTAACTATACGACAAATTGTTTTCCCAAAAATGGTTTCAAAAATTCATTCATCAACCTCATGAATGTACTAGGTTCATTAGTTAACCCAAATGGCATAATTAACCATTCTAACAACCCATGTTTTTTCTTGAACCTTGTCTTCCATTCATCACCTTCCCTTATTTGAATTTGATGATAATCGTTCTTTAAATCAATCTTCGTGAAGTATTCGATGTCACTAAAACAGTCCATAAGATCATCCATTATCGATAAAGGAAACATGTACTTGATGGTAATATTATTAATATCCCATGAATCTGTACACATCCTCCACTCACCAGTCTTTTTTGGTGTCAAAATTGTTGGTACTCTGCAAGGACTCAAACTTTCCTGAATTAATCCTCTATCAAGTAACTCATGTACTTTCCTATTCACCTCTTCACTCTCTGCTAGAGTCATTCGATAAGGTTTTTTATTTGGTAAAATTGACCCAGGTATCAAGTAAATTTGGTGTGATATACTTCTCAATGGAGGTAACCCTATTGGTAAATCATCTCCTGCAATTTCCTTAAATCCTTTCAAAAAATGTTGAATCTCTATTGGTATAGAATTTCTTTACTCAGTCTCTTCAACCCTTTTTGGTATTATTGAAAAAAAAAACCACTTTGTTTCTATTCTCTCAGGAACTCTTTACAATAACAAAACATGATTTAACTATTACTACTACCTATGTTCTTTCTATTATTCTTGTCCATAACCTAGTTGTTATTGTTTTCCATACCCTTTTCCAAAATTGACATAAACTTGTAACGTTGTCCATCCTTGGAAAATTCGTGTGAATTCTTCTTTCCATTGTGGAGTACCTTTCTGTCAAACATCCATGGCCTTGATCCAGAGTTTATGAGCAGAATGAAATGAATATAGATTAGTAACAGGTGCTTAACATGAAATAATAGAGATACAATAAAACTGGTTTTCTATTCAATAACGAAATAAGCTGAAACTGTAAAATGCAGCGGAAACAAGCTTGCTGGAATGGTGGCAGCTTATCTCTGAGAAGAGATGTGATGGAAGTGTGCCTTCGCAAGAAGAAGGTTAAAATGAGGCTCTGAAGGCATTTTTACAATAATAAAGAATTCAAAAAACCCTAGACATCCAAAAACCTAACCCTAGGAGATGAAGCACCAAAAGTCATGTGGGCCTCGTTTGGGTAAGTTAGTACATCAACTTCCCGAGGTCGTAACTTTTGCATACGATCTCCATTTTAGGCGTATGATAGCCCATTGGAAAGGTATCGTCGAGGAGATTAATTTTGAGGGATCAATAATTCATTCAAATATAATTAAGGAGCTCTATCCTGAAAACCTTCATTTAGGCCCTCAAAATGGCCCCGGAAGTTAAAACTGCTAAAAATAGTAAATTGCCAAAATTGTCAGAAAACTGTTTTGAGCCAGTTGGAAAAGGTGGGTGGCCACCGATATCAATTTGGATCAATCCTCCCTCCTTAGGAAGTAATGATCTCCATTTCATTGAGGTCCCCCATCAGATGAGGAAACTTCTGCTGAATTTGGCCCCGGGTGAGCCACTTGCCTTGGTGGAGGAGTTGCCCTGCTTTGACGACTCGATAAAGCTAGATCCTTTGTTGTCAAGTGCCCTTGATCTATCTATCCACAATCTGATCATTGGATGCCTGTTGTAGGCAGTTGGGGTTGAGCTCTGTTGGTGTTAGTTGTTCTACTACTTTTGAGGTGTCCAATAATGGTGGGAAATAAGGGCAAAGGAGATCCACGTTGAACACTGGGTGCAGACCAAGGAAAGGAGGAATGTTGAGCTCAAAATCATTATCCCCCATGGCCTTGGTGATAGCGTATGGCCCATAACGGAGTGGGTGAATCTTTCGATCGGGTCCTGTAAGGCATTCTTTCTGTAAGTGCAACCAAACTTTGTCGCCCACCTGAAACTTATGCAGCACCCGATGTTGATCATTGTGCTATTTGTACTTGTCATTGGACTTTTGTAGGATATCCTGAACCTATTGGCAGATGTGCTCGATCCTCTCAATGAACCGGGTGTCTTTGTTAGGTTTAGTTGGAGTAGGATATGATTCACTCGAGGTGACCACAAGAGGAAGTGCAACATCTATGGGTCCCAATGGTTAGAATCTGAACCCCACATGAAAGGGGTCGTGGTCAGTTGAGCTATGAAGGACTCGGTTGTAGCTATGCTGGACATAGGGAAGGATATCATCCCATGTGCGATGGTGCTTTGAATTATACATGCGAAGGATATGCACAATCATTCGATTTACAACCTCGATTTGGCCATCTGTCTGGGGGTGGAAGGTCGTGGATTTGGTGAGCTTGGTGTCCAGCAGTGACCAGAGGCTCGAACAGAATGTGCTAAGAAATTGACTATATCGATCTGAGACAATGGTTTGTGGGATTCCAAAATGTACCCAGACTCGTTCAAAGAATAGCTTGGCATTGGCCTCTACTGTGATGCTCTTCTTGTAGGCAACCATAATTGCCATCTTAGAAAAGCAATCAACAACCACAAAAACACAGTCATTTCCCCACTTGATGGATGGGAGGCCCAACATGTAGTCCATTGAGATGGATTCCCATGGCCTGTCAAGAGTAGGAAGAGGGGTGTACAGGCCCTGTTTCTTAGTGCTCGGTTTGGCAATAGCACAGGTAGTGCATGACCTAATATACTTGTTGACCTCATGTCGAAGTTTCGGCCAGTAGAATTGTTTCTGTAGCATCGCCATTGTCTTTTCAACCCCGAAGTGTCCTGCCACCCGACTGTAGTGGGCTTCCCAGATCAGCTTCGCTTGCTCACTTGATGGAACATAGATATGGCCCAGACGACACAACAACCCATCCTGAAGATGGAAATTATCGGCAACTACGTTTGCACCCAACATATGGTAGGTGGTGGCAAAGTCAGGGTCTATCTCATAGAGTTGGGGCCATCCAGATGTCTCATGGTTGCAAGAGTCTAGCACCGTGGTGAGTGTTGTGACTGGAAGTCCACTGAGGCAATCAGCGAAGCGATTGGTTCTTCTTGTTTTATACTTGATGTTGAGGTGGAATTGGTGCAAGTATGTGGACCACTTTTCATCGCGGTCATTCTACAATTTTCCCTGTGTCTGCATGAACTGCAGTGGCTTATGATCTGTGTGGATGACTGTCTCCTTCCCAAGAATGTAATGTCTCCACTGGCGGCATGCTTTCACAATGGAGTACATTTCTTTGTCGTAAGTAGGGTACTTATGGACAGTATCTGATAGTGTCTCACTATGATAGGCCACGAGGTGGTCGTGCTGAGTGAGAACGACGCCCACAGCATAGTCTAAAGCATCTGTCTCAATCTCAAAAGGATGTTGTAGGTCTGGTAGTGAAAGTACAGGGGCTAAGCACAAGCGCTGCTTCAAATCATCGAACTCTTGTTGTTGGGACCGGCCCCATGAAAATTTCTCCTTACCACCACCCCTGCTAATTTGGATGAGGGCCCATGCAATATGGGAGAAACCTAACATGAACCTGCGGTAGAAATTGGCAAGGCCCAAGAAGCTCCGAAGCTTAGTAAGTGTTGTTGGGGCTGGCCAGTCATGGATGACTTGGATCTTGGTTGGATCCACATATACACCATGCTGATAAATGATGTAGCCCAAGTAGTGGACACTGTCCATGTTGAAGGAGCATTTTTCCAAGTTGGCGTATAGCTTGTGCTGCCACAGGGTGTGCAGAACCTGCTGAATATGCTACAAGTGTTTGGCCCAAGTCTTGTTGTAAATTAGAATGTCATCCAGATACACCACTACAAAAGTATTGGTGAATAGACACAGGATATCATCCATCATCCTCATGAAAGTGGCTGGAGCATTTATCAAAATAAAGGGCATGACCAACCATTCAAAAAGGCCTTCCTTTGACTTGAAGGCGGTCTTCCATATATCTATATATTCTATCAGGACCTGGTGGTAGACAGACTTCAGATCAATCTTACTAAAGTATTTGGCTCCCATGAGTTGATCAAGGAGGTCATTGATTCGAGGAATTGGGTACTGGTTTCTGACTGTGATTTTATTCGGAGCTCGGTAATCAATATAGAGTTGTGAGGTTCCATATTTCTTCTATACCATCACAATTAGGCTCCCGTAAGGTGATGAGCTGGGGTGGATGTGCCCCTTGTGGAGTAGTTCTTGGATCTGTCACTTGATCTCCTCATTCTCTAACAAAGAGCGACAATAGACTGGCCCATTGGGTAGTGGTGCGTCGGGGGTCAGATCGATGGGGTGATTGACCTAGCAGTGTAGAGGTACCCTTGTAGGTGAGGAGAATATATCTGAGTGTTCTTCCACGACCTTATCTACTTGCTTCTGCTATGTGGAGAGGTCGATTGCAAAGACCCTGGATGTGGCTATGATTTTCTCTTATTCTGAGAGAGAATCATGAAGAAGACAAACTTCCCCTTCTGAGAGATGACCTTCCTGCATTGCTTAGAAAATATCAAGGAAATAACACTAGGTGGGACTACCTCGGGTATCCTGTACAATTTCCTGTTCAAAGTAATAATAACACTATGAGGCCTAGACTCATATACAACATGAAATTTTCATAAATTAGGTTGGACCAAAATAACATCACAAACTTCGAGAGGCACAACATCACACAATACCTCATCTTTGAAGGGCTTGATGCCGTATGACAGTCAACACTATTGGTTGACGCAGAGATCGCTTCCTTGGCCAAGCCATCTAATGGTGTACGGTTGTGGTTGCGACATTATTGGCAGGGCCAACCGCTTGATGACCTCTACTGATATGAGGTTCTTCTAGCTACCATTATCAATGATGAAGTGTAGTGGGGTGCCTTTTACCCACATCTGTGAATGGAAGAGACGCTCTCCTTCTTCTGGCTCATCTGGTTCACCAGGCTGGAGCTTGGTGGTAGCAATGGTGGCACTTGGTTCCACATCAATGATTCATCTTTCCCTTTCTAGTTCTGGCTCAGAGTCATAATCTACATCTGATTCAGAGGCTTTCACTTTTGCCACCAATGACTTATTTGAGCGATAGTCAGCAGTGTTATGCCAAGAGATCTTATGGAAGTCGCACCACTTCCCGGTATCTTTCTTTGTCTTTCTGGTGTCCTTCTTTGCTTGTTGTTACACATTATTTTCTTCATACCTATGATCGTTAATGATGTAAACCTATATGTTTCCTTCAGAGGGGTCAATGGCCTGAGTTCCTAAAGAGAGAAGGGAGAAGAACTTCTCCTGAGAAAAGAAATTGCTTTTTCCTATGTAAAAACCTTATAAAAAGGGAAGTTCACAGGTTGCTATATAGGCAGGGTGCGAGAATGACCAATTCTCGCAGGTTGCACTATAGTCAGGGTGCGAACAGTTCACAGGTTGCTATATATCTAGGGTGCGAACATTCCAGCACGTGGGAAAAATGAGCATTTTTGCGAATCTTCTAGAAGGAGAAGCTTCTATGGTGAGGTGGCATCCGAATGGTTTGGATATTACTCGCTTTCATGATTTAGTGGGATCATCCTAACCTCCTCACCTTATCTTCTTCAGCTTATAAAAGGAGAAGAGTTCTCATGGAGAAAGTTAGCTTGAGTTTTGGAGGTTCTTTGGCTTGGAATTATTGGCTTGGTTAGAG
>ML779114.1:2201258-2214942 GCA_009831015.1 Picea engelmannii | reverse complement strand
TAACACATAGATCCACAGTGTATTTTTGGTGGCTATGTTCAGATTTGAGTCATATTGGCATGGATCCACAGTGTATGTTTGGTGGCCATGACCTGTCTTACTTGACATGGATCTTTACATGTCGGCATTTATGTTTTGAGTCATTTGTATTCTGAGTATGGGAATGCCTACCTCAGTGATGATGTATTATTGTACTATATTTCCTTGTTTGTTGGCAGGTTTCCGACCGACTGTTCCTTGTTCCCTACACACACTCGACAAAGTATTTCAGTTATCACTCTGTTCTAACTTCATACTTTGGGGGGATCTCTGTTACACATTATTTTCGTCATACCTATGATCGTTAATGATGTAAACCTATCTGTTGCCTTCAGAGGGGTCAGTGGCCTGAGTTCCTAAAGAGAGAAGGGAGAAGAACTTCTCCTGAGAAAAGAAATTGCTTTTCCCTATGTAAAAACCTTATAAAAAGGGAAGTTTGCAGGCTGTTATATAGGCAGGGTGCGAGAATGACCAATTCTCACAGGTTGCACTATAGTCAGGGTGCGAACAGTTCGCAGGTTGCTATATAGCTAGGGTGCGAACATTCCAGCACGTGGGAAAAATGAGCATTTTCGCGAATCTTCTAGAAGGAGAAGCTTCTATGGTCAGGTGGCATCCGAATGGTTTGGATCTTACTCGCTTTCATGATTTAGTGGGATCATCCTAACCTCCTCACCTTATCTTCTTCAGCTTATAAAAGGAGAAGAGTTCTCATGGAGAAAGTTAGCTTGAGTTTTGGAGGTTCTTTGGCTTGGAATTATTGGCTTGGTTAGAGTGGCTTTGAGATTTGCTTTGTCAAGATAGATTGTGAGCAGCTATCAGATCTACAGTCTCAGAATTCTTGGAGTCAAAGTGTGTGGGGAACGAAGGACAGTTGGAAGGGACTTTACGACATCAAGGCAACGGTTGTAATCTCTCTTTCACATTTAATATGATACAGTAATATGTTTCTTTCCCATAAAGTTAGATTTACTTTTTTACATAACTCCTTGATCATATGTATAGATTAGCTATTGAATATATTATTTGCTTTCACTTTGGTTGGTTTGTGCTGTTTTGATCTTGACTGCACAAGAGAGTTGGAGCGAAGCAAGGAACAACAGAGTCCAAGGAAGCAATTACAAGGTACATATCTTCTTCTCACTTCCAATTTAATTTAATAGTTAGATCTAGGGAAAGCGGTATATTCTGTCCTGTTTTGTTCTAGATCTAGGTGGATCTAGGGAGATCGGTTTGTGTCCGCACTCACGGATTTATCCAATAACACTTGCGGATTTGACTGGTTGTCCTAATACTGTCCATATTTTCTCTTCCCTTTGTTCGGTGGTTTGGGGCTGCCCTTTCCTGGCTTTTGTTGTGAGGGGTTCCCAGGCCCAAATTGCCGCATCTTTTGTTTGAGCTTCTGCTCGATTTTGACGGCATATCAGTAGGCCACGCCCAAGGATGAGATGTCTAGAAATTCCATTTCGGTCTGTATGTATCCATGCAGAGCACCGTGATACTTGAGCACCAGATGTCGCTCTGAATCTTTGATAACCAACTTGGTGCCCAAGGTATGGAAGATATTTGTGAAATCCGGCACTGCTTGGTCTCTTTCTTGCCGCAGTGTGGTCCATTTGGTATACAGGTCATCATAAATTCCGACAGGGTAGTATTGTTCCTTAATACCATCTCTGAAGGATTCCCAGGTGGTCTTGACTGAAAATAATGAGGTTTCCTTTGTTTCATTTTGCTCACAGAAAGTTTCCCACCAATCTTTGACATGGGGAATGGCTTTGAGGAGCGCAAAAGTAATCTTTTGTTTATTCAAAAAGTTATGGACAGAAAAATACCCTTCTAGTAGATTCAACCACTTGTCTACAACATCTACGTCTATCTGACTATAAAATATAGGAATATAAAATTTTATTTGTACCTTGAAGGGGGCGGCACCTCCGTTCGAAGAAGATGCGTCACCTGTTGGTAGCCGCCGAAGGATTTGCGCGAAACTATCCATCATCTCGTTCCTCTGTTGCGTGAGGGATTCCTCAATCAACAGTTTGAAAGGATATCCTATCCCATCATGTTTATTTTCTCCTACCATGGGAGGTCACTTGGGCGTGCAATATCTTCTCTCCTTAAGAGAAACAAGCTCGAGACCCAACTCTTTGTACTCTGACCTCGTTGGGGACATGCATTAAGACGACAAGGAGAAGACCACTCTAATACCACTGATCCAGATTTTATGAGAAGAATGAAATGAATACAAATTATTAATAGGTTCTTAACATGAAATAACAGAGATACAGTAAAACTGGTTTTCTATTCAATAACGAAATAAGCTGAAACTCTAAAATGTAGCAGAAACAAGCTTGTTTGAATGGTGGCGGCTTATCTCTGAGAAGAGATGTGACGATAGCGCACCTTCGCAAGAATAAGGTTACAATGAGGCTCTGAAGGCCTTTTTACAATAATCAAGAATTCCAAAAACCCTAGACATCCAAAAACCTAACCCTAGGAGATGAAGCGCCAAAAGTCATGTGGGCCCCGTTTGGGTAAGTTAGTACATCAACTTCCCGGGGTCTTAACTTTTGCATACGATCTTTGTTTTAGGCATGTGATAGCCCGTTGGAAAGGTATCATTGAGGAGATTCATTTTGGGGGCTCAATCATGACATAGGCTATCATTGAAGATATGTATCCCTAAAAACCTTTATTTAGGCCCTCAAAATGGCCACGGAAGTTAAAACTGCTAAAAATAGTAAATTGCCAAAATTGTCAGAAAAATGTTTTGAGCCAGTTGGAAAAGGTGGGTGGCCACCGATATCCATTTGGATCAGGCCTCCTAAGAAAAAAATGACATGCATCCATCTCTATCACATCACATAAAACTTGTTCGTTGAAACTTCCAATATGGAAACTCAATAAACATTGCTTAGTCAAAGTCACTTGTTGTCCTTTTTGTAACCATGAAACTCGGTACAGATTAGGATGTGGAATGATTTTCAACTTAAGTTTATCCATTACTTTTGTGGATACCAAATTTTTTGTACTTCCACCATCTATGACAAGATGACAAAATTTATCATTAATTTTTCATTTAGTTTTCAACACTATCTTTCTATGTTCATCCTCTTTTGTTTCCCTTGTCTCAAGCTTGTGTAATACTCTTCTAAAATCAAGTTTTCTCCTTGTTCTTGCTAAATTTCTTTAAAATTCCCACCAACAACTATTGTCTCATCTAGTTGAGTAAATTGTTTACTAGCCTCATGTTTTCTCGTTGCGTTCTTCCTCTCCAGACATTATAATTCTTTGTGTCCCTCTACTCCACATATATAATGTGTAATCACACACTTACCTCGAGCAAAACCTCTACCTATACCAGTTCTTATTCCTCCTCCTTTATTTTGGTTTTTGGTCTCTTCATCCTCCTTCTCACTATATTTAAGAGTACTTTCTCTTCCCCTGCCTCTAGTTCCTTTTCTCCAAAACTTATGTCATAGTCTCCTGTCAATTTTTTCTTCCACCTTCAAAGCAACCTGATAGGATTCATCTACATTACAAAAGTAATGCGTACTAATATCATCCTCAATATGATACTCTAACCCATTCACATATATTTCCACTCTTTTATACTCTTTCTCCTTTATCCCTAACCTAAGGGACAATTTGAAAAACTCCTTTGTATATTCCTGAACAGATGTTTCTTTCTACTTCAAATTTTACACATGTTTACACAAATCCCAGTCATAATCAACAAGTATGAATTTCTCCTTTTTATTTTTCTCATCGTCTTTCTCTAGGTTCTAATCTTTGCCCTTTCATTATCCACACTATATTTTTGTATCATACCCCACCAAAGTGTTGCATGGAATTTTAGCTTGGTCATGGAAAATTGAACCTGATTAGGGTCCTGGATATTTTCATACTCAAATTACCTTTTGAGCTCTCCTATCCAAACAATGATAGTCTCTTCCTATAGGATACCATCATAGAATGAAACTTTGATTATTTCACAACCTCTATCTTTCAGAAAATAGATTAGACGTACAACTCAGTTTTCTTCCTCATCATTTTTATCTTCTTCGTCAAGTTCCTCTTCTGATTCTGAACTTGTTTTGTCATCTCTCAACATTATTTTTTCTAACTCTTCTATCCTCCTTCAAGATTCCTAAATTTTTCCATTCCTCATACCTACTCATGATACTCCTTCTCTTCATGATGGCATACAAGAGTTTCCTTTCATCCCTCACTCAAACTAACATTCACGAGATTTACCTCCAAGAACTGTTCTCTCACAACTTAGGAACTAAACCTCACTTTGATACCACTTGGTGCATCAACAAATCCCTGCAATAGGTCTAATACCTATAGGACTATGCTCTTCCTTATGAATGCACAACGAAACTCATGTCTTGAAAATTTAACATAAATTTCATTTACTTTTATTTAAGGCCTGAAATAGAATAATTTGATTATCTACAATACAAAGAACACCAACATACTACAATTCCTTGGCTTTAATATTTATTACAGAACATTTTTTATTACAATATGGTCAATAGATATGATTCTTATTTACTTGATTGGAGTTGATTCACTTATTCCCTCCATGACCAAACCCCTTTAATTCCTTCCCTCTTCTCTTTTTATTCCCGATGCCTCCTTTTGTCAATCCATTTCCATTTGTTGAGGAGATGAATAGTTATGGTGGTTCATTGCCCAACTATTTCCCAATTCACAATTCATTCCCTCCTCCTTCACCAACGATTGTCACTTGGTGCTTAATCTTCATGAGACATGTGGATTGAACTTGGAATCAAAATATTGAGTAGCAACATAAAATTTCACCATAATTCCTATAGTGTGGAGCTGTAGCGTAATTCCTATAGCATGGAGTTGAAACATATAAGTGGAAACATTGTCATTAAACATTTGGACATGAGTTGAAACACCATCATTTGTAAAAATGAGTAACAACATGAGCTACAGAAAAGAGTTGCATCCATCCTTACTCATACTAAATTGACTTGTACATAATTTAAATGTTTTCGGGTGATGCAAATTTCCCAGAACCAAATATTCTCTTGCATCTGAAGTGAAGAAATATTTTCAGTTGCATGTTCATCCCTGTAGGGAAGAAACAATAATTGCAACCTACCACCTGCAAGGAAAGTAATTCATGTGGTGGGATCAACTTAAGAAAGAAAAACAACTTGATGAGAGGAAGGTCTCATGGAGATATTTCAAAGCTTATTTCCAAGAGAAATATGTGTCAAGACATTAATATGAGAGGAATATTAAAGAGTTCTTTGAACTCAAGTTGGGAAGCATGAAAATGGATGAATATGAGAAGAGGTTATTTGAGTTGTTGAAGTATGTTGGCTTCATAGAGGATGAGAAATTAAAAATCTAAATATTTATGAGTGGGTTACCCTCATTCTACAATGACAAGATACAATATAATATCCCAAAGAATTTGGAGGAGACCATAAGAAAATCAAAGCATATTTATGAGCAAAGAAGAGGGAGTTCAGTATTCCAAAAATCTTTGAATGGTAATATGAAATAAAATAGGTATCAAAGATAGAAAGATTTCAATTGACCCTTTTTCAAGAATAAATATCAAGGAAATCAGCAAGGATAGTCAACCAAAAATGAGCACAAGAAAACATATTCATTTTGAAAATGGCCAAGGTAGCAGCCTGTATAATGTTGGGGATGTGATGGAAATCACCTATATAGGGACTTCCCTCAAAAAGGTGAAAGAATGGGGAATTTCCACAACATTCAGGAGACTGAAAAAGTTGAAGATATGGGAGGAATCCTGCTAGGTATTTATGAATCCTTGGACAACAAGAAAGAAGAGTATCAATCCCCCATGATTGAAGTGGAAGGTAAGATTGATAACCTACCCATAACAATTTTAATTTATTATGGAGCTAGCCATAGTTATATAAACTCTAACATTGTTGAAATATTTCACTTGCAAAGGAGTAAACATAATAAATGTTGGTTAGTTCAGTTAGCCACGGGGACTAAGAGAAAGATCAATGAGTTGGTTAAATATTTTCCAATAGACATGAATGGACTTGACACGAAGGTAGATGTGAATATCATACTATAGGGTTCATATGAATACCTTATTGGCATGGATTGGTTGAAAAAACATGTTGTCCTAGCCTATTAGAACAAGACAAAAAAAATTATTGATGAGGGAGGGAAAAAGGGAAATATTCAAGGCATTATGATATATGTAGTTGTTAAAGAAATTTTAGCCATGCAACTAAAAAAGTGTTTCAGGAAGGGATGTCAAATTTTTGCATCCCATATGGAAGAGGAAACCAGAGATAAAGTGACAATTATTAAAGAACATCTGGTCTTGAAATATTTTGAAGATGTATTTGGAGAAATACCAGGATTTCCACCAAATAGGGACATAGATTTCTCTATTGATTTGGTGCCAAGATTCGCCCCAATGTCCAAGACACCTTATAGAATGGGCACATCATAATTGAAAGAATTATAGATGCAGCTTAAAGAACTATTAAAGAA
The DNA here is from genome assembly GCA_009831015.1 of Picea engelmannii. Taxonomy (NCBI): domain Eukaryota; kingdom Viridiplantae; phylum Streptophyta; class Pinopsida; order Pinales; family Pinaceae; genus Picea; species Picea engelmannii. The sequence continues at coordinate 2,208,369 of ML779114.1, read as the reverse complement.
GGGGTATATATTTCCAACTGTATCATCATGGGGATCCCCTATTATTTTTGTGAAGAAGACATATGGAACCTTAAGGATGTGTATTGATTTCAGACAATCGAATAAGGTCAAAATAAAGAACAAATATCATTTTCTAAGAATTGATGATCTTTTTGATCAGCTAAAACATGCAAGATTAGGGTATCATCAAGTGAGGATAAAGAAATAGGATATCAATAAGAAATAGTTCAGAATAATATATGGGAACTATGAATTTATAGTAGTTCCTTTTGGACTATCAAATTCCCTAGTTGTTTTCATGTGCCTGATGAATGAAGTGTTCAAGGAATACCTGGAAAAGTTTTTTATTGTCTTCCTGGATGATATACTCGTCTATCTAAGGAAAAAAGAAGAGCATGAGAAACATTTAAGAATAGTGCTATAATTTTTTAGAGAGGACAGGTTGTATTCCAAACTAAGTAAGTGCATATTTTATCAAAAGAAGATTCACTATTTGGGGCATATTATATCAACATATGGGATAGTAGTTGATCCTGATAAGATAGAGGCCATTAGAGGGTGGCCAACACCAATAAATGTGACATAGTTCAAACCATTTATGGTTCTTTCCGATTATTACTGAAGATTCATAAAATGGTTTTCAAATATTGCAATCCCAATAGCTTCTTTGCAAAAGAAGGGAGTGAAATTTGAATGGAATTCCAAGTGTGAAGAAAGATTTCAACAACTGAAAGACATATTGACAAGTGCACCCATATTAAATATTGTAGATCTAGACGAATATTTCTTAGTGTGCATGGATGCATGCAAAGGAGGGCTTGGGGGATTCCTCAGTCAAAAAAATCATGTGGTGTGCTATGAGTCCAGAAAACCAAAAGAGCATGAAAGGAATTATGATAGACATGGCTTGGAATTGGTAGCCATTTTTCATGCAATAAAAATTTGGAGACATTACCATATGGGTCAAATATTTGAGTTAAGAACATACCATTATGGTTTGAAACATTTATTAGACAACAAACATCAAATTCCAGACAAATTAGATGGTTGTAATTTTTGAGTGAATATGACTTTGAAATTAAGCATATCAAAGGAACGAAAAATCAGGTGGTTGATGTGCTCATCAAAAGAGCTCATGAAATGCATATTTTATCCATTATCATGTTCAACAAAAACTTAAGAGACATGATTTTAGAGGCTGCAAATTTAGATAAAAAATATCTAAAAATAAATTAGGCATTACAACAACACAATTTACATTAGAAAATTAATTATTATGAGCTAAAAGAGGATGTAATCCTCATGTACAAAAGGAAAATATATGTGTCAAATTTAAGAGAGATGAAAAATATAGTGCTAAGGGAAATGCATAATGTGTCATATGATGGGCACCCAAGATATCAAAAGACAAATGAAATTGTAATAAGACAATAATTTTGGTCGGGAATGAAGAAAGAAGTGGTTAATTATATTGCTAGGTGTCTAGAATACCAAAAGGTAAAAACAAAGCATAGAAATATAGCAGGGATTCTACAACCATTGCCTATTCCCAAGTGGAAATGAGAAGTGGTTACAATTGATTTTATTACAAAGCTTCCCAAAATAGTGAAGCAACATGATTCCATCATGGTGGCGGTATATAAATTAACCAAGGAAGCATATTTTATTCCTATGAAGACAACACACAAGGAAACAAATATTGTCGAGATCTACATGAATTAAGTTACCAAACTACATGGGATACCTAAGGAAATTGTTTAAGATAGATATCCAAAATTCACGTCTAATTTTTGGAAAGGTTTGTTCCAAGGATTTGGAACAAAATTAAATCTCAATACAACATATCACCCATAGTCAGATGGGAAAATGGAGAGGGGTAATAGAATCATTGAAGACATACTCAAAATGTATGTGATGGACCAAACATCAAAGTGGGAAGATTATATCCACTTAGTAGAGTTTTCTTACAATAATGGGTATCAAAACTCACTAAAAATGAGTCCATTTGAGGCATTGTATGGTAGGAAGTGTAATACACCAATGAGTTGGGATAACTCAATAGAAATAGTAATCATTGAGATAGAATTTTTTAGAGAAATGGAAGACCAGATGACAAAGATCAGACAAAATTTAAAGGTTTCCCAGGATAGAAAGAAGAGTTATGCATACAACAATATAGTTTTTAGAGATTTTAAAGTGGGTGAACATGTTTTTCTAAAAGTGAAAGTGAAAAGATGTTCTCTAAGATTGGGTTGCTTCCCAAAGATGGAAATAAGATCTTGTGGGCCTTTTGAAATATTAGAGAATATAGTTCCATTTGAATACATACTAGAATTGTCTGCATCCATGAGAGTGCATAATTTATTTCATGTATCATTATTAAAGAAATATGCATCTGACTCTAACCATATAATTGATTAGAATGTGATTGAGGTGGAAAACAAAGGGGATTTTTGGGTGGAACCAGTACACATCCTTGATCAGAAAGTTAAGGTTCTCAGGAAAAAATCCATATGGATGGTAAAGGTTTAATGGACCCGCTACACTGCTGAAGATGCAACATGGAAGCATGAAGAAACTATGTGGTATGAATAACCACATATGTTTTTCAATTTTGAGGAAAACATAAATTGAAAATGCAATACTTCATTTTTGGGTAGCTAGAGTTATTAAAACACATCTTATAATTTTGGTAACCCACACTGACATCCTGATAAAAAATTGGTGCAGTATGATGGAATGGTAATGGTGAAGGGAGCACATTCCTTGGGTCAACGGGTTGAGAGAAATATGATATTTTGGTTGGGAGTGTTGTTGGAGGGTAAAAATTACATAATTTTGTTTTTCTTTTCTAAATGTTGTAATGTGATGTAAATTTGTATATGTATTCGGCATGGTACTATGCACCATGGAAAGTGCACAATTGTAGGGGAGGTTGAATGTAACATCCTCATAATAATCATCAATTTAATTTATGCATAATGTAGATATGAATGTCGTTGTGGCCAAGCAATGTAATATGCAAATGTATTTTATGTTTTTAAATAAATAAAATGTGATGCAAGCTACTTGGGAATATGGATAGAGATGGGGGGTGATTTTTCCACAAGATAAGAGAGTGTCTAAGAGGGGTCCAAGGGGGAAATTAATTGTGGGTATTAATTCAACCCCTTTTCTTGAATTTTATTATCATTGGGGATAACTTATAAATTTTTGTTTGAGTGTATGAGAGCTCGATCATCAAACTCATATAAGAGGGTGTGTGTGAGAGTCAAATCATGTTGTTATTGGAGAGCATGGGAATGAAGTACAATAAAAATTAGGTAGAGTGAGTAGTCAACTATCCTTGGAAAATAGAGGAAATTCATATGGTCGGTTATAGGAAGTTTTTACACATAGAGTTTTACATGAACAAAAAACATAGAGCAGAGGAAAAGAGCACTAGAGATAGAGAAATACGGCTGAGAAAAATTTGTAGTATGTTGGAGCGTATTGGAGTGCTTTCAAGCTAAATATTGAAGACCCAGGTTGTCAGGCCTGAATAGTGAACTCTTATGTGGGTTTCATTGTAACAACAAGTGTTTTTTTTTGTTGCCACTACTTTTCCTGGTAGTGACTTCCCTTGAGTTCTTACTAGAGAGATTCCTAGTTACCTATGCAAGAGAGACTCTGATAAATGAATGGGATTCTTGATGGACTGAGAGCAGTGAAGGGTTACATTCCTTGGGTTGATTAGGTTAAGAAGAATAGATAAGGAGGAAATTTGAGATAGTTGTAGGAGAATACCAGTGAGTTGTGGGATATTGAGCTATGAGTGGACAATGAGAGACACCCTTCTCTTATGGATTCCTAGCCCTAGATTGGGGGTGACTTGCTATTGATATTTGGAACAACAATTCTACATTTGGGTGGAATTTACTTCCCAAGCAATTGGATACACAACTATTTTAAAACGATAATTGTTTACCTTTTTTCTTGAGTTAATGTATGATTTTAACTACTATGTGTTTTACTTTGTGCATGAGAATCAATTATATACTATTATGGTGAAATTATTAGTTTCATTTACTTTTTTAACTAGTATGGATAATTGTTTGAGCTTAATTGTCATGTTGTTCATAATTCAAGGTTTAAATGTATTTGTTAATCTAGTTTACTAGTAACGGTAATGGATTATGATTTCGTGCTCGAATCATAGCGTGCACAATACGAAGGTGTTCATGTGCATGTTTTATCTCAGTGAGAGCGCGACATTCATTTTAGTTATCATGATGTAGCTACATTTAAATAATTGGTATCTGCAATGGTTAAATATGTGTATAATCCATAGTTGGTAAGCTACAAGAATTTAGTTAGCATATTTTTTTTTAAATTAAGTGTATGTTCCGCAAGTAATGTTCCTTGATTAAGATGGGGGATGTTACAATGGAAAGGGGAAGGGAACCAAAAAATGCATATGATATGGTAGCCATGATCATAATGGCGTGTCAAAAAGTAACAATGAGCTAAATGCTTGTCATGGTTTCTCATGAAATAGAGAAACAACCATATGAATAAGTGATTGTAATAATTGTGTTAATTATGTTGGAAGATGGAATAGTTGTTGTTCAGTGTGTTCTAATTTTTCCATTATTCACTATTGTTTATTGTTCTTAAATGATGTTTCTGCATCTGTGTTTCTATGTGACTAGATGTTTTTGGTGTGTTTGTTTCTTCGTCACTGCATATGCTTAAGATGATTGCATTATGTTTTAATTGTTATGGGAAGTTGCATGAGATTGTATGTCATGATTGTGTATTTTTTTCTTTCCACCTGAGTCATGTTAAGATGTTGTGCAGGAGTCATAATTGCAACTATTATAAATTTGGAGATTTTATTATCACTGTTATCACTGAAAAATCATCTACAACATTGCACACAATGGTTGAAGAAAAACATCAATGCCAGCAACAATTAGTCCACCTACAACATGAAAATCCATCAAAAGGAAAAAAAACTATATACGTGGTTCAAAAATCAAAGTGCACAAATTCACCAAAGGAAGCGCATGAATAATGTGCAGGCTAACACAAGCCTCAGTGCCCAATATGTGTGACTATCTACGAGAAAAGCCACGCACTTCCATGAACAATGCATTTATGAATCTTGCCAGCCCCTCAACCACTTCTAGTCTGATCCCCAACATGATTTGACACTCATATCTGAGAGAAATCTAGCTTGGAGGATGGTCAAGGGATAGAAAGTGCCCTAAAAGGCCCCTTGTTCACACTATGAACCAATTATATATTTTCATGAATTGATGTTATAAATATGTGCTATGGGTGTGCTATAAAAATAATAACTTCAAGGTATTGTTATGCTGCAATAATTCTTCTTTGAGAATCATCTTTTCTCTTTGAATCATTCAAGCACCATTGCAATAGTCCATCCCACTCACCTGTTGAGGGAATAGGCATTTTATTTCTTCACAAATATCATTTCTTCCATTGTATTAAGAGATCATTTCTTCAATTAGGGAACTCAAGAGCCCTCTCAAAAAGGAAGAGGGGACTCATAATTCCCTGCCTTTCTCTATGGTGTTTATCCTATCAATCTATTGATCCATTGGTAGCTATATGTTGGTCAATTTTTTATTTTCATGGTTCTGGTTCTTCAAGCTTCTCTAACATTTATTTGTTAGTTGTTTTTAGTTGTATTTCTTTGTTTTCATGTGTGTTTGGTTATCTAATCAAATCACAAACTTTTTTCTTGTTTAGTTGACTTAACTAAGCATGCAAGTGTTGTGTTTTTGCTCACCCATGTAACAAAACCAACACAACATATTGGCAACCATACTGGGGATCGATATCAAATTCCTCCCTATTTAAGTCTTGAGATCACTTCGTTTTTATTGTTTTAACATGTAGGTACCAAAAATGGCCTAGCCCAACCTACCAAAGTCAAAATTCAGACCTAAGGAAGGAGTATTTCACTTGGAAATTTCTTCCCCGATGTGTGATAGGAAGTGCACGACTTTCAAGGTCCACAAACATGCACTATGTGCACTGTGCACAAAATAGGCTTCATTACTTTGTGCACTATGCACCCTCTACATGCTTGTCAGAACTATATCCTATGCATAAGTCTCATTTTTTCAAAATGTAAGGGTTTTTGTGAATGGTTTGAGGGCCCCTAGCCTTCAAATTTCTATTTTCCTACACTTTGTAAGGAAACTACACTTCACTTAGAGTCCTTTCTCACAAGAAAGGTTAGCTAACATAAGCACATAGGGATAAAATGAATCACTATTCTTCTCTTTTGCTTTGTTGCCACATGGATGGCTCATTTGGATTTTCAAATTTTTGAGTTGAAGTTATTGTTTTTCATACACAATCACATAATTTGGGACTAGAAATCAATTTTAACCCTCAAGTATGATCTTCCCCCGCACCCTAGTGTGATTCTTGAGAATCAGAAAAGGTGGTTAAGAGGACATTTCATCTCCCTTAAACAAATCATTTAGGAGAGGAAAAATATGTTGGTTGTGGAGCCTGATTATCTTTCTGATTCATAGGTCCTTGCTTTCAGTCGTGTTTATACTCCATGAAGTATTTACACCCCAGAAGTATGCACACTCTTCCACGCGGGGGAGTGCAGAGAGGGGGTACCCCCTTTGCGGGGTCCGGGGGGGCTATCCCCCCGGCTGGCGGGTCTGGGGGCAAGCGGGACCCCAGCGGGGGTTCGGGGGCGAAGCCCCCAAAGAAAATATTGCCTTGTAAAAGTATATTGTAATTTCATTGTAAATCTGGACCATTCATTATAAGGTCGCAGATCTAACGGTAGAGATTATGTTAGGTTTTTTTCCCTAGAAGGCAACCCTCTTTTATGAGGGAAATGTATTGCGGCTATGAATGATGGTGAATATTGTATTCTTAGAGAGGAGACTGTGAGAGAAAGAAGAGGAAGTTACAACGGGTTTTGTTGTAGTTTGTATCCCTTCATTTGATGGATAATAATAAAGGAAGGACCTAGCAATTTCTCTGGTGGACGTAGCCCACACTGGGTGAACCACGTAAATCTGTGTCTCTCTTGTATTGTGTGTCTTCTATGTTTTGTTTCTGCATTTGTTTT
>ML779114.1:2175770-2191117 GCA_009831015.1 Picea engelmannii | reverse complement strand
CACATCCACCATTAGTTTTCCCATATGCAGATTTCCCTCCATCCATTTCCCTAATACATAAACCCACCGATGGGTCCCCCACTCTCCACCAATTCTCTTTCAAAATCTTGTGCCCTAAATAGGCCAAGCCATATTTCACTGGGGTTCCCATTTCTATATTTGTATACTCAACCCAAATTATTAATTATTTCTTTGGTAATTGTATAAAGACTTTGTTTCTAGAATATACATATATTTTTCTTCATCGTCCTTGATAACATTCTTTTCCCTGGAAAAGAAACCCATGTTTCCCTTGGTTGGGGAATCCACCTATTTTTCCCATTGGCATCATTAACAAACCCCGAGTATCCCAAGTCCATGTATCCACGATCTCTGAGTTTCCCACTTTGTTATCCTCTGGCACAGTTTAACCCCATATCTAGTTGTCCCCATGACATTGGATCCAGTTTTACGGTTGTTGTCGGTTATCCTTCAAAATTCCCCCACCAAGGGCAGTCTTGATTCCCACAACATCTTGACTCTGTTCATGTTACCCATCAGTACCTGATATCATCTATTACTCGATGGATTTCAAGAATCCTTTTTCTTCTTGGCATCGTGTCTCCCTTTCTGTCAACATCAACACAGTTTCCAGAAGGGCGACAATATCTTGACTCTCATTACCTTTTCAATGAGGAGTCTTGGATGACAGAGAGAGAATAATCATTGCCTTATGATTCTGTTGACCCCCATAACATTCGACTTCAACAAACTCCCATGTTACAGTGGGTATTACTATGTGACTATTGTAGTTGTTCCATACTAGCTGAAGACCTCTGAATTTGTTAGGCCATCAATGCCTATGAGTGATCGAAAATTATTACAGTCGTCCTTGACTCACTTCAGAGCTTGTTTACCATCCAAAACTATCATCTTCCATTATCAATCACCCCCGATGGAGCTGCAGTTATTTACATCAACATCTATCATCAGTTACAACCCCACATTTTGGTTTCATGACATGAGGATGGGGCATACTCGCCTCGTTTGTACACAAATTTTATTTTTTCCCCCTAAAGAAAGGTTTGGGTCCCAAAATTTCCCCTCTCCCTCCATCGGATCGTTGTTGCAGTTCCTCTCTTCACTCTTCCTCACAATGATACTCTCAGCAAAAGAAACATTCATGTATTTTGGCTATACATATGCTCCTAAGCTCACACATCAGGGGGCATATGTTATCACTGAAAAATCATTTGTAGCATTGCACACAATGGTTGAAGAAAAACATCAATGCCAACAGGAATTAGTCCACCTACAACACCAAAATCCATCAAAAGGAAAAAAACTATATACTTGGTTGAAAAATCAAAGTACGCAAATTCACCAAAGGAAGTGTGCGCATAGTGCACATAATGCGTAGGCTAACACAAACCTCAGTGCACACCGTGCACAAGATTCATGACTGACTACGAGAAAATCCACTCACTTCCATGAATGATGCATTTATGAATCTTTTCATCCCCTCAACCACTTCTAGTCCGACCCCCAACATGATTTGACACTCATATCTGAGAGAAATATAGCTTGGAGGTTGGTCAAGGGTTAGGAAGTTCCCTAAAAGGCCCCTTGTTCACACTATGAACCAATTATATCTTTCCATTAATGGATTCTATAAATATGTTCCATGGGTGTGCTAGAAAAATAAGAACTTCAAGGTATTGTTATGCTACAAGAATTCTTCTTTGAGAATCCTCTTTTCTCTTTGAATCATTCAAGAACCATTGCAATAGGCCATTCCACTCACCTCTTAAGGGAATAGGCATTGTATTTCTTCACCATTATCATTTCTTCCATTGTATGAAGAGAATAGCTCTCAATTAGGGAGCTCAATATCCCTCCCAAGGAGGAAGAGGGGATTCATAAGTCCCTGCCTTTCTCTACAGTTTTTATCCTATCAATATATTGATCCATTGGTAGCTATATCTTGGTCATTTTTTTATTTTCATGGTTCTAGTTCTTCAAGCTTCTCTAACATTGATTTCTTAGTTTTTTTAGTTGTATTTCATTGTTTTCATGTGTATTTGGTTATCTAATCAAATCACAAACTTCTGTGTTGTTTAGCTAGATTAACTAAGAATGAAAGTGTTGTGTTTTTTCTCACCCCTGTGACAAAACCAACACAACAATCACAACTAAAGTTCTTGGAGACACAAATTAGAGACTTCCTATCCAAACTTGTGTTGGAGCCTTGGAAGGGAAGTGGTACGGCCTAAGGTACTGTAGTGCAGAGAAGGGGGTACACTTCCTTGATTTTTGCAGGTTGAGGGGAACGAGAGTTTGTTGGTTGGAATTGTTGTGGGAATCAACAAAGTATGAATAATATTATAGATGGATCCAGAGAAAGGTGATGCACGCTACAAAAAATGAGAGGTCGTTGATTGGAATTTCTACCAGAATGATGAATTGTGAAATTATCTTCCATGTTTTGGGCCAGGGTGCCTATGCATCTATTGGTTTTGGGTCGGAGTTCCTATTTATGTATATGTTTTTGGATAGGGTGCCTATGTATATATGATTTTGGGTCAGAGAGCCCATATGTTTATTAATGGCTAGGGAGCCAGAATTGCAAAATGAATGTACACTTGTAGGGTGTTGTGCACTAAGGACTACAAAAAAAGGGGGGAGGTGAATGTAACATCCCCAATTTAAATCCCCACAAATTATAATGTAATTGAATAAATGTGATTTAGGCTAGTGAGATGATGTGTTGGGGTGAAGATTGGTATCGGTTTAATGTGGCTATAGGTTGAATGGTATGTTCTGTGCATTGAAATAATTAATAAAAAATAGTGATCGTTGGATGCGATATGAAAGGAATGAAGAACAATGGGGGTTGTGATTTCACAAGGGAGAGAGGTTCCAAAGGAGAATTATTCATGGATATTAATCCAACCCACATTCCTTAAATTATTATCATTGTGTATAACCTTATATTTGTTGTTGAGCCTTCTCAAAGCCAATCATTAAACTCATGTAATAGGGTGGGTGTGAGGAGTCACATACCATGGTTATTGAGAGCATGGGATAGAATATAATCATCTTTGGGGAAGAGTGAGAACCAAGAAAGCAAGGGAGAAGAAAGGAAATTCATATGCAAAATAGGGACAAGTTTTACAAGAAATGTTTGGACAATAGGAGAGGATCTGAGTGCTAGGAAGAGAACCAACTATGGTATTTGTTATCACTGAGTAAATTTTTGGGATGAAGAAACAATCTAAAAAGGTAACCATAGATGACTTTAAAACTTGATACTAGCATACTCAGTTCAGAGAGGGATCTCTCTTGTCACTTAGTCTCTAATAGATATATTTTCTCGGTAGGTCAATGGCTAGGTTTTAATGTTTTGAAGGGATTTTATAGAGTTTTTTTGGCGAGGAGGAGAGAGATCTTTTGGGCTATGGATTCAAGCCCTGAAAACGAATGAAAACAATGATTGGTAGGTAGAACTTTCCAGAGGAACAAAGGATAAATTAGGTGATGAAATTTCATTTTTGAGTTTGGTTGTGTACGGTGGAAGAGGAAAAGAAACATATAACAAAATCATATCACCATGAAAGATGAATTATGACCTAGTTAAGAAGAGAAAAAAAAATTAAATCACTTGAATCTAAAGAACCATCAGATGAATTCTAGTCCCTTTAATTATCCAATTTAAACAGAAGAAAATGAATATGAAAGTAAGGACACAAGAATTACATACAAAGATAAGAATACGGAATTCAGACCACCACCATTAGAATCTTTTTCATAAAAAGCTCAGGACTTCTACATTTTTATTTCATTCAGATTCAGAGAATATTACAATAAGGATCCAAATGACTATACTTTCTACCAACTCTCCCTTCTTCACATTAAAATGATCAAATATATAATATCCTATTGCCACACTAAGCTACTAAAAGTCGAACTACTGCTACCTAGAATCATGGATCCGGTTGCATCCAAGGAGAAAAAATCCTAAACAAATTTACTAAAAATAGTAAATTCGTTTTGACCATATTTAATGCAAAAAAATATATATATTTACAATCATATATCTTGAGTAAAATTTGAATATGTTGTTGTGATGAGTCACCAAGTACATTTGGCAACCACTCTGAGGCATCCCATGCATTCTTGAGCAACCCTGCCACCTTTGTGTAGTGGCGCAGACCCCCCTTCCCTACTTGGGACTACGTGACCTCCCAATCTTGGATATTCAAAATTATGAGTCGAATTGAATCTTTGACCTTCAACATACCTCAAATGCTCAACATACACATAGGTCCCTTTTGTGTTACCCGCGGGGTTGAACTACCCGTGCCTTGGCTCTTCGGCATTCCTGGCAACACTTAATTTCGGGAGTACTAACTCCACGCTAAACCTTCCACTTAGGTGACCACAGGTTATGACCGTGGGCCAACCCTTCGCAAATTCGAGCTTTGGAAATACCACGGGCTCTATCTTCACCCCTTCCTAAAGCGCTCTTCTCCGAACTTTCGGATTTTCCAATCCACTGCCATGCATTCTCTACACAACCAATGGTTGTGATTACTTCGCAACTCAGTGAGTTCGTGACTCTGCACTTACAACAGCTCCAGAATTCCTAAACCATGAAATGCCAAAAGCAAGTTACAACCAACCTCCATGTAGCTCTTCTAGACCTGACAATCTAGAGTTATTCACCTCCCTCCGGAACGGATCTCATTCGTAGATTTTTCAAAACCTCAAAGGATTCTCCTCCTCGAAGGTTTCTTGCTACTCTCTCTCTTGAGCTTGTCTTCCTTAATCTTATTCGTCCTTCAAAACACTCTCTTTGACACTTGGTCAAAATCTCAAACTATGCACGCCTTACCACAGGTTCTCTTCCACACTCAACTTCTTTGTGGATGGCTTCGCACCTTTTGTGACTATTCTTCAACTACTCCCCTGTCACTAAGTAATGCTACACTTTCTGAGCTTACGAGTCTGAAAATCTATCATGAGCTTACGATTTTTAAACTCTGTCATGCACTCCTTGTGGAAATCTATGCACTCCTTGCATATATAATTTCATGCTATCTCTTCTGATCTTTACGAGTCTAAACAGACTCTGTCAATACACTCTTTGCACTCTCTCGTAGAAGAGAAACAACTAAAATTTATTTAAAATTTCACTGATTCATACATCTTTCCATGTAAATGCATGCATAGATACAAGAACAAGAAATAACAGAGACTTGAAAACAAAATAGAGAGTCTACCATTCACTCATTTAGATAGATGCATCAACACCATACATTTGGGACAATGTTCCTATGTTATATTCATTCAACTGAAAATTACATTCATACATTCATTGCTTCTCGGTAGCTCTCAACTCCTTTCTACAATGGTGATGGCTCTAGATAATGAGAATGCCAACAACAACAACTGTAATGGAAATCTATGCACTAGATCTAGCAGGCTCTTCTCAGTAACAACATAAGATTTATACAAGAGGGATTTTCGATCTCTTTCCTCGAACTACTCTACAACTATCCTATCGAAATAAAATCTCTCAACTACTTAACATTTATTACAATAAATATTTTACTCAGACAGATAAGAGAAAAAGATCCAAATCTGTACCGCAATCCTACACATTAAAGCCAAAATACATTCCCCCATCGATCTTATGCGATGGCTCAGCCTCTAATCATTAAATGTGCTCATAACTCAAAATATTTTTTAGATATTACATTAATACGTCAACTTTGGAATTCAAAATACGTGTCAGTACACCCAGTTGTATTTCGCTTGTGCTTTGTTGGCGATGCTCCTATATCATACTCCTTTGGCTGAAAATTTTATGGACTCCTGTCCATGAGCTCTTGCACCGACCTTCCATGCTTCTAGATGTCTGCTTCACCAACCCAACTGGCATCTTCTATTTTTCGTCCTTTCCACTTTACCAAGTATTCAAAATATGTTTTCCTTCGAGTCTTCTTACCAATTCGTTGACCTATGATCTTCTCCATCTATGGCTTCTCTGCTACAGGCATCTGTTTCTCCCACTGGATCTTATTTTTATCTCCGGATCCTATGGATCCACATTCCCTATAAGGATACATGTCTACAATGTTGAATATGGGCGATATACCCACATCTTCTGGAAGTTCTATCTCATAAGCATTCTCGCCAAATATTCTCAGGATTTTACACAGTGCTATTTTTTTCAACTTCAGCTTGTTTTATGTTCCCCTTGGGAACCTTTCCTTCCTTAAATGTGCTAGAAATTGATCTTTGACTTCAAATTCAAGCTTCCTCCTTTGTTGATCATCTCTGTGCTTGTATTCATTGCTTCTCTTATTTAACTACTCTTTGATCTGATTATGAAGTTCTTGCATTTCTACAGCAAAGTCTTTGGCTCCAACACTCCTAAACTCACCCTGTCTCAAATCCCTCAACTCCGATACTCCTCTTGGATTCATCCCATACACTATCTGAAATGGAATTTTTCCAGTGCTTATTTTCACTGAGTCATTATAAGCAAACTCTGTTTTTTCTAGAATCTAATCCCACTGACTATGGTGTTCAGTGACCAAACTCCTCAGCAAATATCCTAAACTTTTATTGACCACTTCGATATGTCTATCGGTTTGCAGGTGATACGCATAACTAAAAGACAGCTTAGTCCCCATCTTGTTCCATAATGTCCTCCAGAAATGCCCAACAAATTTGGTGTCCCTGTCTGAAACTATACTCCTGGGCAATCCATGGAGTCTCAAAACTTCTTTGAAAAATACATTTGCAACATGTGTTGCATCACTGGTATTCTGACATGGGATAAAGTGTACCATCTTCAAAAAATTTCCAACCACCACAAATATGGAATCACTTCCTCTTTGTGTCCTTGGCAACCCCAACACAAAATCCATGCTTATTGCATCCCAATGCCTCTCTGGAATATGCAATGGCTAGTACAACCCATTGTTTTTCTTCTTTCCCTTTGAACACTAACAAATTTTACATTTATTTACAAACCTCTTCGCCTCTGCTCTCATACTTGGCCAATAATAAAAACAGTTCAACTAAGAAAAAAAAAAATCATGGGCGGAATGTCTGGCTAGACCTCCACTATGCTTTTCCTTTAGAAAATTTTCCCTCATCGAACACTTTGGTATGCACAACTGGAATCCTTTGAACAACAACCCATCTTGAATCAGATATTCATTCCACTAGATTCTGTCTCTGAGTACAGGATTCAGACATGCTTCATATGCCTCCCTGAAATCTGGATCAGTGTGGTACATTTCCTTAAGGTGATCAAACCCCAAGGTCTAGACCTGAAATTCCTGCAGAATCAAATTTCTCCTGCTCAATGCATCTACAAACTTGTTAGCATTACCAGAAATATGTTTAATCACAAAAGTGAAATTTTGCATAAACTCTATCCACTTAGCATGTCTCTGTTTTAACTTCTCATGTATGGTTATGAATTGCAAAGCTTGATTGTCGTTGTACAAAACAAACTCCTTTGGTACGAGATAGTGCCTCTGTTTCTTCAAGGATTGAATTATGACATAGAACTCTTTGTCATATGTGGAGTAATTTTTTTTAACATTGTTCAACTTCTCACTGAAATATGCAACAGGCCTATTATCTTGGCTCAAGACCACTCCAATTGCAACTCCACTCGCATCACATCTTACCTGATATGTTTTTCCGAAATCCGGCAATACTAGAATCATTTGTTTTGTTATCTCCTCCTTCAATATGTTCAATATCTTCTCAACCTTTGTTGTCCATTTGAAATACTTGTGTCTTTTCTTCACTATATCCATCATTTGAGCACTAATCCCACTAAAATTTCTGATGAACTTTCGATAAAAACTTGCCAATCCATAGAAGCTTCTCACCTCAAAGATGTTCCTTGGTGACGACCATTCTCTGATTTATTTCACCTTTTCGAGATCCATATTCAATTCATTTGAAGAAATCACAAACCCCAAATATATGAGTTAT
This sequence comes from Picea engelmannii, assembly GCA_009831015.1. Taxonomy (NCBI): domain Eukaryota; kingdom Viridiplantae; phylum Streptophyta; class Pinopsida; order Pinales; family Pinaceae; genus Picea; species Picea engelmannii. Next base: position 2,183,113 of record ML779114.1, on the reverse strand, counting down.
GTCTTCATGAAATAGGACCTTTTCAGATTAATCAACAACTTCTCTTGCAGCAACCTCCTCATTACCAACATTAAATTTCTCAAGTGCTCCTCTTTAGTCTTGCTAAAGACTAGTATATCATCCAAATATACAATCACAAACTTGCCAATGAAATCTTTCAACACTTCATTCATCAGCCTCATAAAAGTACTCAGGACATTTGTCAAGACAAATGGCATAACAATCCATTCATACAACCCCTCATTTGTCTTGAATGTTGTTTTCCACTCATTACCTTCTCTCATCCTTATCTAGTGATATCCACTTTTCAAATATATCTTTGAAAAATAGTTCACTCCACTTAAACAGTCCATCAAGTCATCCATCCTAGGCAATGGAAATCTATATCTGATGGTGATCTTATTCATGGCTCTTGAGTTTGTACACATTCTCCATCCTCCATCCTTCTTCATACTTAATACAATTGGTACTACACATGGACTCAAGCTTTCTATAACCAATCCTTTGTCTAACAGATCCTGAACCTGTCTTTTCACCTCCTCATTCTCTTGAGGTGTCAACCTGTATGTTGCTTTGTTCGAAAGGTTTTCTCCTGGTATCAATTCAATGTGATGGATAATACTTCTGATAGGTGGAAATGATCTTGGAAACTCATCCACTACTATGCCAGCAAAATTCTCTAACAGTTCCTAAATTTCCTCAGGAAAATATTCCATTGAAGTACTTGTAAGGATAACCCTTGTCTTCCTCACTACAATAAACTTCATCTCTTGTTCCTTATTAACTTCATTCATGAGTTCCTTCCCACTCATGAGAAGTATGCTCGTGTTGGCTTCATCCTTCACTTTATTTTCTTCAATTGGAAGTAACATATGTGTCCTACCATTATTCTCTAAGGTGTAAGTGTTTCTCCTCCCATCATGAATGACATTCCTGTCATATTGTCATGGTATTCCCAAAAAAACATGGCATACATCCATGGGAATCACATCACATAGAATTTCATATCTATACCCTCTTATATTAAATTCAACAAGGCATTGTATATTTATTGTTACCTGATGACCTTTTTGCAACCATGAGACTTTATACGGCGTCAGATGTGCATTCGTCTCCAGCTCTAACTTCTCCACCATCTTTGTGGATACTAAGTTATTAGTGCTCCCACTGTCAATTATCACCTTTCATACTCTATCCTTCATCTTGCAAGTTGTCCTAAACAAACTGTTCCTTTGTGTTGGACTTCCAATTTCTAGATATGGATTTAAGAGAACCTTCATCATCATCAGAGATCTCCCATCCTCTACATCTTTTGCCTTAATATCTCACTTATGCGCTTCTGAAATGTGAGATTCACCTCCTTCTTTCTTCCTCTCGGGACAATCCCAAGACATGTGCCATGTTTTTCCATAGGCATAGCATCTTACTTCTCCTCCTATGCCTCTTCCTCTTCCTCTAGGAAAAGAATTTCTTCCACCACTCTGCCTTCCTTGAGAACTTCCTCCTCTCTCAGAGTGACTATGTGATTTCTTCGCCTCACCTTTGGGATTTTGTGCCTTGTGTTACGAGGGAAAAACTCTCTATGTCTAGGGTAAACCACAACAGACAGGTATGACTGCAAAAATCTACTCAATTCCAACATATACCATATAAACCAATGTGAAAGCGAGATAAGAAAGAAGCCTACCTCGTTCCAATGTTTGATGATGTTCCACTGTTGAGCAATTTGGCCCAAAGCTTTGTACCTGCAACAAGTTCTCAACAAACAAGCAGAGAAAGTATATACTGATAATGTAAATGGGTTAGCACATTAGATAGCATAATCCATTAATAAACATTACAAATATTCCCATGGATAATAATCATATATTTTCATGATACCAATTAGATGGGAAAGGAGTATTTCTATTAATAAATGATCAACAGAAGCGAAAACATTACAGACTTCTCTGTCGACACAGTTTGAAACCAAGAAACCAAGTTTCTTCCAACTGGGCCTCCACCACTTCAATCCTCCACCAAAGGAAAGATCATAGGAAAGAGACAATGAGGATCTCTCAACAATAGGGAAAGAGCTTGGGGGCTGAACACCGTGTTCAGACTTGAGGGACAAAGGGATGCAGACTCAATATGAAGTAATTTCTATAGAGTAACTTTTCTCTCAAAGTTGAATGCTTTCTCCTCTTTTCCATAGCTTGGAATTGTGCTCTTATAGACTTAAAAATGCAACTGAAGTGCTGAGTCAGAACGTTTCCAGTATATGGAAAGCCAAGGATCAGAGATCTCCTGTCATGACATGGAAAACCGACTTCATTTTTGTAATTTCTGGCACAAATCCCGATGTATGTTGGTTGTAGTGGAGAAGCCTGTGTATACGCATGATGTATAGTAGATAGGGTGCATATATATGTATTTTTATCTCTGGATTCATCAAAAAGGGATGACAAGTCTACATAGGGAAATGGAAAAAGGCCCTCTATGCAAGATAGCAATGGTGAGGAAAATCTTGCTATAACAGATGCCCCCTAATGTGTGAGGTTAGAGGAGTATCTGCAATGGCCGAAATACATTATAAATAACCCAGAAGTGGAGTGGTGTAAACCCATTTGGAAATACTAGTTTCTCATTACATTTTTCTTTAACTTTACATGCATGGCTATCGATAGAATACAATGCAGGTCCATGTGGAAAATATACCAAATATGTGTCTGTGTCCATCGAGGATAAAGATTTTTCTTTCAGGATCCCAGTAACCCACCAACATCTCCAACAACCTCACTTGGGACCTCATTCCTTTGAGAGCCCAAAACTTATAAAAACCACATCTTTTTAGAGTCGCTTGAGCCATCGTATCTCAGTCTACAGCCACATCAAGCTCCTCATGTTCTCTCTCTCTCCATTCAAGTGCCATCCTGCAAAGGACAAACCAAATTTTGAGTTAGAACCCTTCCTTTTGGCCATTTGCATACCTATATGTGGATTTCTTTGAATACAGTCACGTGTAGGGCTCAATATACACCCCCTCTGGTTCACACAATAGCGTATACCTCGTCGTATATGCAACCAAAACAAAGGCAACCCGCATACACCAAAATTCCTAATTTACGCCCTCAATAACTAAAAAATTAGAACCTAATTCAAAAATGTAATCCACTAAATTTGAAGAGGATGAGATGTAGAGTTACCTGATCCAAATGGTTCGTGATTTCATTTCCTAATGCTCCCACAATCGTTGTTTGAATCTTGGAGGTATTTTGGTCCAAATTGCACTATTTGGGTTCGACCCCTAGTGGATTCACCAATTCTGTTAAGAGAGAAAAACTCTCTATGGCCAGGTTAAACTACAACAGACAGGTATGACTGTAGAAATCTACTCAATTCCAACATATACTATATAAACCAATGTGCAAGCAAGATAAGAAAGAAGCCTACCTCGTTCCAACGTTTGGTGATGTTCCACTATTGAGCACTTTGACCCAAACCTTTGTACCTGCAACAAGTTCTCAACAAACAAGCAGAGCAATTATATAGTGATAATGTAAAGGGGTTAGAACATTAGATAACATAATCCATTAATAAACATTACAAATATTCCCATGGATAATAATCATATATTTGCATGATACCAAGTGGACAAGAAAGGAGTATTTATATTAATAAATGATCAACATAAGAGAAAACATTAAAGACTTTTGTGTCGACATGGTTTGAAACCAGGAAACCAAGTTCCTTCCAACTGGGCCTCCACCACTTCAATCATACACCAAAGGAAAGCTCATAGTAAAGAGATAATGAGGTTGTCTCAACAATAGGGAAAGAGATCGGGGGTTGAACACTGTGTTTAGACTTGAGGGACAAAGGGATGCAAACTCAATATGATGTAATTTCTCCAGAGTAACTTTGCTCTCAAAGTTGAATGCTTTCTCCTCTTTTCCATAGCTCGAAATTGTGCTCTTATAGCCTTCAAAATGCAACTGAAGGTCTGAGTCGGAACATTTCTAGTATATGGAAGGCCAAGGATCAAAGATCTCCTATCGTGAGATGGAAACCCAACTTCATTTCTGTATTTTCTATCACAAATCCCGATGTATGTGGGTTTTAGTGGAGCATCCTTCTTATGCGCATGTTGTATAGTAGATAGGGCACATATATGTGAAAAAATATGTATTTTTAGCTTTGGATTCACCAAAAAGGGACGACAAGTCTACATAGGGAAATGGAAAAAGGCCCTCTCTACAAGATAGCAATGGTGAGGCAAATCTTGCTATAACACCTTGTCCTGGGAAACTCCTTTGTCTTTGTTCAAGCTTCTGCCTCGATTTTGTTGACTCTACTTCTTGGCCAACTTCTCTTCTGATTTCAACGCAATCTGATACACATCCTCTACTATTCTAATTTTCTCCATGTTGATTTTTTCTTGGATATCATATCTCAGGTCGTTGATGTACCTGGAAACTTTCTCTTCATCTCTCTCTCTCTGTCCAGTACTGATGTTCAATCTATAGAAATTCTTTGTGTACTCCTTTACAGTCATCCCTTTCTATATCAGGTTTTGCATCCTCCTGAATAGAATTATCTGGTAATATTTGGGTATGAATTTTGCCTTTACCTTGGCTACTATTCGATCCCAAATCTTAATGTTTTGTGTGCCTTTGTTCCTCCTATTGGCCTACAGTTCATCCCACCACAATATTGCATGTCCTTTCAACCTAGTGACGACATGTCTCACCTTTTTATCCTCCTTGACATCTTCATAGTAGAAATACTTATCCATTGCTCGTATCCAATCAAACAATTCTTCAATGTTTAAATTACCTTCATACATTAGGACGTCGATCTTCGCTCTGGCTCCCAACTTGAAAACTACTTTTAGCAAGCATTCTTCCATAGCATCCTCTGATACAACTTCTTTGACTTTCACTTCTTCATTTTCTGCATCGCTGACGTCTCCATCATCAGGTGCTCTCCTTTGTGTTGTTTCCATGGCATCCAGCCTTGCACATAGTTCTCTCATCTCCCTTTCCATAGCTTTATTTGCTATGGGAGGCTCAACACGTCTTCTATGAAGAATTGTTCTCATTTATCTGATACCTCTCATTGATATCAGCCTACTTCTCGTTCTACAGAAATCAATTATGTATCCTCTCTGATACCACTACTGGAGTAAACGCCCCTTCCCTCCTTGGGACTACGCGACCTCCCAGTCTTGGATCTTCAAAATCCTGAGTCGGATTGACTCTTTGACCTTCAAAAAACCTCGATTGTTCCACATACACATAGATCCCTTTTGTGTTACCCGCAGGGTTGAACTACATGTGCCTTCGCTCTTTGGCGTTCCCGGCAGCACTCAATTTCAGGAGTACTAACTCCACGCTAAACCTTTCGCTTAGGTGACCATGGGTTATGACCGTGGGCCAACCCATCGCAAATTCGGGCTTCATAAATACCACGGGATCTATCTTCAACCGTTCCCAAAGTGCTCTTCTCTGAACTTCCAGATTTTTCAATCCTCTGCCACGCATTCTCTACACAACCAATGATTGCGATTACTTCGCGACTCTGCACTTACAACACTTCCAGAATTCTTGAACCACGAAATGATGAAAACACCTTATGACCAACCTCCATGTAGCTCTTCCAAATCTAACGGTCTAGAGTTATTCACCTCCCTCCGGAATGGATCTCGTTTGTATATTTTGTGAAACCTCAAAGGATTCTCCTCCTCGAAGGTTTCTTGCTTCTCTCTCTCCTGATCTTGTCTTCCTTTACTTTCTTTGTCCTTCATAACACTCTCTTCTACACTTAGTCGAAATCTCGACCTGTGCATGCCTTGCCATAGGTTCTCTTCCACACTCAACTTCTTTGTGGATGGATTTGCAACTTTTGCGACTATTCTTCAACTACTCCCCTGTGACTAAGTCATGCTACACTTTCTGAGCTTATGAGTCTGAAACTTTGTCACGAGCTTACGAGTCTAAAACTCTGTCACGCACTCCTTGCGTACATATATGCACTCCTTGCATATATAATTCCACGCTATCTATTCTAAGATTTACAAATTGAAACATACTTTGTCAACGCACTTCTTGCACTCGCTCGTAGAAGAAAAATAACTGAAATTTATTTAAAATCTCACTAATTCATACATCTCGCCATGTAAATTCATGCATAGATACAAGAAAAAGAAATAACAGAGACATGAAAACAAAACAGAAAGTCTACCATTCACCCTTTCAGATAGACACATCAACACCATACATTTGACAATGTTCCTCTGTTATATTCATTCCACTGAAAATTACATACATACATTCACTGCTTCTCGGTAGCTATAAACTCCTTGCTACAATGGTGATGGCTCTAGATAATTAAAATTCCAACAACAACAACTATAATGGAAATATACGCACTAGATTCAACATCCTCTTCTCAGTAACAACAGAAATCTTTATACAAGAGGGCTCTTTGATCTCTTTCCTCCAACTACTCTACAACTATCCTATCGAAATAAAAGCTCTCAACTACTTAACATTTATTACAATAAATATTTTAGTCAGACGGATTTGAGTGAAAGCTCCAGATATGTACTTCAATCCTACACATTAAAGCCAAAATACATTCCCCCATCGATCTTATGTGATGGATCAGCCTCCAATCATTAAAGATGATCATAACTCAAAATATTTTTTAGATATTACATTAATATGCCAACTTTAGAATTCAAAATATTTCAAAATACGTGCTAGTGCGCCCAACTATCTTCAGCTTGTGCTTTGTTGGCGATGCTCCTGCATAACGTAGCAAAGTGGAACTACTATTGCACAAGTGCTACCTACAACATTTGCATAGAATCTTTGCATATAGAACTCCATTTTGTTGTAATTCATGTAGATCCAGGTGGAAGCAAGTGACTGGGGACATGTGATTTCCTCAAAACTCATATGCCAATCATCTCATGTTGTCATTTTTAATCATGTGAGTCTACAACATATGTGTAGCGAGAACTCGCTACGCAAGTGTTGTGTATGACAATTTACCAGTCAAAACAACAACTGTGCCTAGGAAATGTTTTATGTTGTCACCCTTGTGAAAACATTTCTCCAATATCAAATGTATGCTTCCCACAACTTTTATGACTGTTGGTCACTATAATTGCTTAATTAATTTTAAACAACCAAGTGAAACATAAATTATCAACCTAGGGAAGTCTTTTGTTTCAAAGATAGCTGCGCACTGTATATGCTCGATTCCAAAAGCACTTAGTGTTGTAGTAAAGAAATCATTCTATCTAACTTGCTAAAATGAACTGAAGCTCTGAATTGTATCACAGGAAAGAGATCTCC
>ML779114.1:2160179-2171098 GCA_009831015.1 Picea engelmannii | reverse complement strand
TCTCTAGGTTTTCATTTCCTATGGCTTTTATCTTTTACCAGCTGCTTTTACCCCCTGGGCCTTTAGCCCCTTCTTCCCACAAGACAAAATGTACCCTAGAAGGTCATCCTAATGGCCAGACTAGGGGAATGGGATGGATGAGCAGGGTATAAGATGAAAAAGTGATAAGATGAAGGGAGCAGACGATGGCTCTGCAAACCCCCCTTGGTGGCTAACCAAAACCCATGAATACCGGCTTGCTAGGATACCCCATCAATCACCCCAACAATGGTCAAGTGGATTAGTGTAAGATCCAAGCAGTCATCCGAAATGAAAGGAACCTAATGCATACATAAGAAGGTTATAACGATCAAATATGACACATACCATGATACCTCGGACCAATTACCTCATGAAGCAAGAGCCCTCTCTGATGCAAGCCCAGGCCAGTGGTGATGGAGGCTGGTACTGCTGACAGGACAAGTCTAGCTGAGGAGAAGAAAGATGGGCCCTCAAGGGCCATGCTCAAGTTGATCTGCTCTAGTACTCCATGTCTGGGATCATGTGGGCCTCGAGACATGATCTCCTAGTTATCCCTAGATATCGGGGATAACAAAACCTACCCTCATGAGTAAAATACCTTTGGATTACTCTCAACAGCTTCTCATAAGGTTCCAAAATATACTCCCTGGGGATAGTGGCACCAATCTTCTTCTTTCTATAATGAGGTTTGAGGAAATCAATATAAAACATAAGCTCCATAGGCATACCTTTAAACCATTTCTCTCCCTGTATGGGAATATCTATGGAAGATGATATGGTGTCTTTTGATACTGGAAGGTGACCTCTGCAACGATTGTATTGACACCATTAAAGTTCAGGGAGAACTCCTTGGTTAGTTGCATGCTATACCCTTGGATTATTTCATAAAATCTCATACACCCAGCCTACTCAAAAGACACCCTGTATGCAGGATCTAAGTTTACCAAAGTCATCTCTTGGGGTTCATATCTCAGCACATTTCCTCCCTTGTGTTTCTTCTTTTCCTGTGATGTCATGGATCTTTGATGTCTTCTTTTCAAGGTAAATTTCAAACTATTCAAAGAAAATATGTCTTGAAACTCAGTAGGCAAGCTTGTGCAACAAACTAGCAGGGATAGGGTTTGGCTTGAATAGGTAAAACAAACCTTTTTTATATGAGAGGAAAACTTATTCAGGGGATAAGCTTGCATAAATAATGGGCTCAAAACATTTTTTTACACAGTAAATAAGGCGAACAAGGGATGCGCAACAAAAACATAGCAACAGGCTTTGCATAGCAAATGATACCACGCAGGGTTTGCGTAGTGAGGGAAATCTACACAGTGTTTGCATAGCGAGGGGGATCGTTTTCATAGCAGAGGGCTTTGAATATTGCTTGGGATACGATGGCTTACGCACAAGTCGTGAATGCAAAGCAAACAAACAAAAGGTGGAAAATATGCATGCATGAGTGGATAAGGAGCAGATTTGAAAAGGAAAGTACTTTTCCAAAGATGACAAGACCTCTCAAGCCAATTCAAGTAACTTGTGTAGAAAATTTGAGGAGAGTGCACATGTTTTGAGTTAACCAATAGTACAAATGAATTGAGACGTGATCATTGTCCCTTTTTTGACCTCATCAAATGTGATGATGAACCATGATACCCTTTGACATGACTTTCATCCCTAACCTATGACTCGACTTTGACACATAATTTCCAATTTTGTGACATGATTTTAAACTAGGGACACAAGGACCTTTACAAATCTTTCAGCATGATGGACTCTTATACCCCTTGATGGTGTATTATGAGATAGACACAACACTCTTTGACTCAACCTATGACTTAATTCTCTATTGACATGCATATTGCCTTTTATTTGATCAATGACTTTATGAAAAACACACTCACTATGACTCATTTAGGAATTCCTTGGTATTCCCAAGACCAAGGCATGACTCTGAAAACTCTGGACAAACCTCTAAATCTACCCTAAAAATAATGATGCTAACAATATTCTTGAAGGAAACCATTGTTTGGTTGTGTTTTATATTGAAAAGAGGCTTTTGTGATTGTAAAATGGGTTGTAATCCTCTAGCACAATTTTTCTATTGAGGAAATGGATCAAGATCCTTGTGAAGGTTGTTGTGAGCACTCCTTAGGTAGCTGAGAGTTTCTAGAAGTCCCCAATTGAGAGTTATTTTCCATTCGAGTGAACTACAAGATCTGATAAATGAATGGTATATCCCGAGGGACTCTGAGTAGTGAAGGGGGTACATTCCTTGGGTTGTGCAGGAAATAGGGAAGAAATCTAGAGGATTATAACTTCTATGGGAGTAGAACCTAGGTTTTGGGGCTAATGTGTATGAAGAGTGGACAACCAAGAGGGATGAATCTCCTTGTGGACTCATAGCCTCAAATCGGGGGTGGCCTGCTACTAAGAGAAAATGAGTAGCAACTCCTACAGCTAGGAGGTTCATCCTCCGTATGCATCCAATTGGTTAATTATTAACATATAAGTGTTTTTGTTTTGTTATTTATGATTATTCCATTGTGAAAATGATATATGAATGTTCTATTATGTTTTTCTAGGTTTGCAAGCATTCATGAATTTATAAATGTTGTATATGCATGGATAAATTGGCATATTGTTTGTTGTAGTTTTTATGAGCCTACTGCCCCTTGGTTTTTTGTTATATGTATGGGGCATTTTCAAATTTGATTTTAGTAGGATAAGTTGTTTTTTGCAGTGACAAGACTCAACATGGGTGTTGGGTACGTTACAGGATGTATGTCTCCTCTAGAGCATTAATCTCCCCACCATTGTGTTACTAACACATTCTTGAGATCAAACTCAACACTAGCTCAACAAGGAAAATTTTGAGCATTACGACATCCATCTAACATTAAGGTGCAAAAAAATGAGCTCTTAAGAGTAATAATCCTTTCTTGTATATCCTTTGAGGCTCATTCCATTTTTCCATCTCGTGAAAAGTATTAATTGTTTTAATTACTAATTGTATATTATTAACCTACCCATACATCACTCCATCTACAATTAATTATTTTATTTAAAATGCAAAATACAAATTATTCATCACATCTCAAACCCTTTTTCTATTTTTACTCTTAGATATTCCCTAGATCCCTTTTCTCTTTCCTCATTGAAGGAGTGCACATGAAATTGTTATTTTCTATTTACATCAAATCACTTTCTTTGTATGTCAAATCTCACTAGTGTAATTGGTTTAAACAGGTTCCATTATGTATGACGACCTAGGTTTGAAACTCATTGTAGTTTGGAGGAAACATCTTAAAAATCCATCCATGATAAAGGTTGGTGTGGCTTAGGCCAAACACAATCCCTGGATTATTTTGACGGATCAAATACCTCTAGATCATGATTTCTTAACCGCAAGCTAATCCCGTAAATAAGATACACACTAGCAAACAAAAAAAAAACACTTTTTTTTCTATTTAATTCACTTTTTTTCTACTCAAGTAGTTCTTTAAGTGTGGATGACCATATTTCATTGATAAACAATGAAAAATTTTAATATATAAAGTGAATGGAAGGTGGACAAAGTAATATACAGGGGATACACACAGCTGCTAATGGCAACGGGCATACGTTTACAAGACAGACCAGACTTTCTTATGTGGACTGGAGGGGACCAGTCGGGCGCTCTTACGGCAAAAAACGTTTATCAGGCACTTGCAACCTTCTACTGGCCACATGACAAAACAAATCGATTTCAGCAGTTATGGAAGGCCGACTGCCCTATCAAATTAAAGTTCTTTATCTGGCTTCTTGTTGAGAATCGAATTCTGGTTTGGCCGAATCTATAGGCACGTGGCTGGGAGGGGCCGAGTCGCTGCTACCTTTGTCAACACCAGAGCGAATCCATTCCACATCTGTTCATCACTTGCCCCTTCGTTCGAGCAGTTTGGCAGTTACTTGACCCATCGCTCCTTTTTTACACAATGTGGTCGGGCACCTGCGTCCTCGATTGTCTCCAGCGATGGAACAGAGTCTACAATTCGCTTTCCCTGTTGCCTATCCACCTCCTTTGGCAGGTCTGGAAGTGCAGGAATTCTGCACTCTTTGATGGGAAGCCTCCATCTGCGTTTCTTGTGGCGAATACTATCTTATTAAAGGTAGATATATAGCAAACTCAACCACCCAAAATTTCAAAGCGCCGGCACCGTTTTGTTTATCCTACAGACAGGGTGGTCGCCTGGTTTGATGGAGCCTCTCAACAGCATGGATCTCTCTGTGGTGCGAGAGGGAAAATTATACAAAACACTCACACTTGCTATCGCTGGACTTTAAATTGTGGAGATGGATCAAATATGAAGGTTGAACTGGTGGGGGCTTGGGCGTCCCTCAACCTGGCAAGATGACTGCATATTGATGATCTTCTCCTCCTGGGTGATTCCAAGGTTATTGTTGACTAGATCAAGGGACAAGCGGATTTCAAGGTGGCGGCTCTCAAGAGTTGGAAAGATAGAACCAAAGAGACAGCTCACTGTTTCAAGAATCTCTCAGTCTCACACATCTATAGGGAGGACAACAGTGAGGCCGATTCTCTTTCCAAGTTAGCTCTGCATATGCCCCCGGGACATTTTAGCTTCACAAAGTGGGTGGATGGTAACGCAGGGCCCACCATCAAAATCAGGTTTTGATTTTGCTCCTTTAGGCTGACTCTTGTTGCATTTCTTTTGTCCAGTAGGCTGACTCCCTTGTGGACTCGTGGCTTTGAATTTCGCTGGTTATGTGGCTTTGGCTATTTTGTGGCTTTTTTGCCGGTTTTGCCGTGCTTTTATCACCAACTATGTTTTATCTTTGAGGCTCCCTTGACAGAGATCGACGTTGTATATTTATATATCCTTTTGAATATATAGAGTATTTTTCATGTGGAAAAAAAAAAGTAATATAAATAATTTTACTAATTTATCATATCCATATTCTTCTTTACATTTTATTGAAGGCTTTGCTTAGTAAACGTAATAAAAAATCTTATCTTTTATCAAATACTTTATTAATCTTTATGTTTTTCCAAAAAGTAACTTACTACATGTTAGTACAAATCAAATCAATATATTACTACATGTTTGTTGTATTATAGTTTAGAACTGATTGAGGTCGATGATGTAAAATGTACTTTGTATCATTAACATCTCCATTTTAAAATACTTTTATGAGTGTAGATTTCATAATATAATACTCTCTCATTTATGTTGGAGTAAGTAAATAAATTTTACGCAGAAATAAATTAATTTATATATATAATTAATTGTTTGGATGTTTGGATTTTAATTTTTTATTTCATATTCATATATATATTTGACAGTATGATATCATTTTATGGTCGAGTTTAAATATTTTATTATAATTCTTGTATTGAGAGAAGTAGTTTGAGAGGGGATGTGAAAAAATTAAGCTCAATCTTAGACTTTTTTGGGAGGGCAACTAGAATGCAAATCAATGCACAAAAATCAACTCTCTCATCCCATCCAATGGATGAAGTGGAAACTACTTGTTATAAGGATATCTTTCTCTCTAATATGTTTTCTTTCAATGAAGGTATTAAGTATTTGGGTTTTCACTTAATACCAAATAATTATAGAAAGGAAGATTGGTGTTGGTTGATTACAAAATTGGAAAAGAGCCTCAAGGTCTGGAGTTTTTGATGGCTTTCTAGAGAAGGAAGATTGTTCCTAGTCAAATTAGTCTTGGAAGCCATCATAGTTTATTGGATGTCTTTAGCATGGATTCCAAAAGGCACTCTGGAAAAAGTAAGACATACTTGTTTCAGATTCTTATGGGAAGGCTCAAAGGACTATTTTGTCAAACCATGGGTCAAATGGGAATCCTTGGATGCTCCAAAATTATTGGAAGGATTATTTCTAAAAAAAATACACCTGTTTTCGAAGGCCATTGCAGCTAAATCCAACTAGAGATTGATCACCACATACAGTCTCTGGAAAAAAGAAGTCACCCAGAAATATATCAACCCTGACTCAGTAGAGGAATGGATCAGAAGACCGTCGAATGAGATTGCAAATTGCTCAATCATCGAGAAATCCCTCATCAAATATTTTCAGGTGAAAGGAGAGGGTCTGGCTTGGTGTGTTGGACATCGAACAAGAGTCATACTAGGCACCGACCCTTGGCCAGGCAGTGGAAGAAATCACATACCTCCCCAGGAAATCATAGATCAGTTACATGAACTTGGGTATTTCCATCTACACCAAATAAAAAATACGACTAGAACCATTGTTTAGGGACAAACTTGGAAGGATGCACAAAATATTGGTCCGAGGGAGGCTTTTTCTTGAGTCTGGTTAGCTTATATAAGAGCTCTTAAACTAGGGAATATCAGAATCAAAGAAAGGAAGGATGAATTAGTATGGAAACACAACCCTCATGGTATCTACACTCCAAAAGTAGGCTATACAAAAATCAATATAAACCACCTGCAACAGGACCCCTCCTAATGGTGTAAAGGGGTGTGGAAAGTAAAATTCCCTTTAAAAGCACACATCTTCATGTGGTGTTTGATTAAAAAAAAAAATCCCCACATCGGACAAGATGAAGCTTAGAAATATGGAGGGCCTGGGTTGGTGCATTTTATGTAAAGATGATGAGGAAATTGTCCCACATATTTTCTTATGGTGTCCTTTTTTCAAACAAATATGGTCTGAATGTTCATAAGCACTACACCAAGCCCATGTTTGTCTATACCAAAGCATTGAAGAGGCTTGGAGAACCTAGGTTACAAATCCATCAAACAACATGATAAAATCACTCCCTTTGATCATAAATTGGGGTTCATGGCTGGCTAGAAATGGTGCCTCTCATTAATTTCCCGTCAGTCCCATAACTTATAGTTTCTTAGGGCTTAAGCATACTATTGCATTTCCCTCAAGGTAAAGACCATATCCCGATCCATCAAGTAGTAGAAGAATTGGTGGACCATTCCCGAGATTGGGCTTCACAGAATGATGGCCAAACTTGTGGAGGAGGAGCAACCCTTTTGAGATGCTCACTTTATCAACCTCAATTGGGCTTGGAACTAGGGAAAAATAATTATGCATAACTGATGGAGCTCAAACTTTTACTAAATTTTGCAGGGGAAAAAGGAATAAGATCCATCCATGTCTTTTGGGACTCTATGGTGGTTATAAATTGGGTTAATAAAACACAAAGATGTAACAATATCGGATTGCTTCACATTGCTGAAGAAGTTTTTATTATACTGGCTTCTTATGAAGACTACTCTATGTGACATGTCTACAGGAAAAGAAACATGGAAGCCAATACGTTCTCTAAAGCAAGTATTTAGCTAGATTTCGGGAAATGACATATAGAGGAAGTAAAGTAAGGATCTCATTTTGAATACTATCACAAGACATTCATAGAGTTGGATGGAGAGACTGGCCATGCTCATGGTCCTCAAACTTGAATCCCCCTAAAGTTACATCTTGTATTTTGTGTTTCTTTTTCTTATGTCGGTATCTTCTAGCAATGATCATTGTTTATGCAACCGTTGGTTTCTTTTTGGGACAACAATTTCCTGGTGGAGTACACATATTTAGTTTTCATCTCAAATACTTTGGAACCCCGACTATAGTTTGCAAGTGACTCTCATCTCTTCATTTTTCAGATACACCACTACTGTTATCGGGAATTTCGCAGACAAAACATGTATTGCATATTATTTAAAGGGATACTTTTTGTCTTTCTTCCCGCTTGAAAGTAGAAAATGAATATGTAATTAATTTTTCCCTTTTTCGTGAACTTATCCACCCTCTCGGGGCTAGGAAGGATGGCATAAAAGATACATGGCTACATGTATTTATGCAAAATGTAAATTTTATTTCTTCTTGAAATAAAATTTACACTTTTTTTCTTCGGAAAAAAGAAAAAATTTGAGAGAAATAGTTTTCTATCATTTAATTTATGTCTCATTTATACATATTGAACAACATATGTTAATTTAATATAATATATTATATAAAGTATACAAATAATAATAAATTTAATGTGGACTCAATAATAATCATTTAATATATGTTAATTTAATATAATATATGTTAATTTAATATAATATATTATACAAAGTATAATAATAATAAATTTAATGTGGGCTAAATGATAATCATTCACAAATCTTTATATTTAAAAGTAACATTTTAAAAATGATATCATATAAATTTGGAAGAAGAGGAATATGAGACAATTATCTTTGGCACCATTTCTAACTACCTACAATATCAAGATTGAGATACATAATATGCATTTGTGTGTGCTTTCTTGTTGTTACAGACCTCACCGTTCACATTGTAGGTAGATAGGATGTACACACACACCCTAGTTTCATTAAATTTGGAATAATTCCAATATAATCCTCATTGAAGACAATTCAAAATCAGTCATTTAATGTCCAAAATTGGGGTTTTTAAAGTGCAAAATTCAGTTCCAAAAGTGTCAATATTGGATTCCAAAACTATACTTTTAGATTTGATATTGACATTTTGGAACTAAATTTGGGACTTTTGGAATTTGATATTGACACTTTTACTTTGATTTTTCCCATAGCAATATGATATTAGCACTTTTAGAATCTAATTTTGCACCTTTAGAATCCATTATTGTCACATTTAGAACCATATTTTACACTTTACAAACCTCGATTTTGCACTTAATTTTCAATCAAACCTAATAGTTCATATTAGCATTTAAATTTTGTTACACATATTCTAGAAGTACTACTAAATTAATCAAACACAACTAATTATATAAAATCTTAAGATGTTATTAACCATAAAAACATTGTCATACATAAAATATTAAGAAAAATAACTAATTACATCATTTAGCAAACTAGTCTCATGTTTTTTACAATAGATATCATATCACTAAGGCCATTTAGGTGTAGTAAGCAAGATCACACTCATCTAAAATGTATGTGTCATTCACATAATCACAATTAGCCTTTTTCAGTTACATAGTACCCTTCATCATTACAAAAATGTTTTTCTTTCAAATCATCCATAAACATTGTGTTTCTAACATCATAAGAACCCTTCAAGATATCCCAAAATTTACTTAAAGGTTTGGTATTTACATGTGGATTTCCACCACCAACATAACCTTTTTCTTGGTATGGTGTCACAATCATCTTGTATTAGTATGATTTTAAATTGCTCCATTTGCATTTCAATTTTGTTAAATAAAAATTGGAAAAACTTATTCACGTTTTTTTACACAAATGTCCATAAACCAACCTAAAAATTATTAAGGCAATGTTCAAAGAATTCGCCAAACACTAGGCACATAAAATAAATCTTTCTACTTATATCGATGTCTGGAGTTTTTGCAATGACTTGTGTTTTTATGATCTTTTATGAATTATATGTAAGAAGACTCTATTCATATTGAATATAATCAATTGTTTATTTAATAATCATGTGTATGGAAATACTATTAAGTATAGTTATTACAAATATGATATGTAATTTTTCAAAAGAATCATCTCAATTTCATATCGTTCATATTATTTTTCCAATAGCCAATTACTAAAACAAATTTGATTATCATCAAAATACACAAAATTGTTATTATATCTCTTTCAAATGAACTATTAAATGTCCAACTTGATCATAATTTAAAGCAGTTCTCTTCACTATTGCCATCTTGAATGTTTTAAATCAATGTTTCATGTTTATATGAGGCTCTAGGTGATTTAAAACTTAACCCAACATTGTTTTTATATTTCTACCATTTTCATCTAAACCATCAAAAAAACTTAACCCAACATTGTTTTTATATTTCTACCATTTTCATCTAAACCATCAAATATCCAACTTGATAGCAATTTCAAATAATTATGTTCATTGTTGTCTTTTGAATGGTATTGTAATTCATTTATAAACAATATATTTTGTTTTTTGTGTCTATCTCCATATTGGATAAATAAATATTTCAATAATTTCTTGTAAATCTGTAGTACTCCAATATATGCCTACACTGGTGAATATTATATATAGTATGTATACATTGCTAACAACCTCAATTAAATAATATTTTTTTTATTTTTCAACCAGTAACTTTACTCATGAATGTTTTTATTTTCTTACCATCTAAATATGAAAACCATATAGCAATGTCAAAATGTTCTCATCCAACATTGATAATATTAAAACCAAACATTCATAAATAATAATGGTGATAATCATGCTAATTTAATATTTTTTCCATAAACATTCAAAATCCATAATTTAGTATTTTTTTCTTAAACACTCAAAATCCTAACAATAATGTCTCAATCTTCAATCATAACAAATTCTTTTAAATTAATTCACATACAAAAACCATAAATAAAAATAAAAATAATGATACTCATGCACAAAATTAAAATGTTTATAGTTTGGTATTTTTTTTTGGTAAACACTCAAACTCCTAACAACAATCTCTCAACCTTCAATAATAACAAATTATTTTAAATTAATGAGCATACAAAAACCAAAAAAAAAAACTAAAAAAATATAAATCATTAAATTAAAAAAATATTCATCTTATATATGTAAGTAAAATAAAGTATTATGGAAAATTATCGATATACAAAAATAAACCAACTATATATAAACGAAGGCATTCAAATATATAAACCAAAGTATTCGTAATAAATATTGTTTGTTTATAAAAATACTAACATATAAATGTGTTTGAAATCACCAAACATACATAAAATATTTGTCTCACTAAAATTTGTCAACGAATGTGCGATTTTTATATAACGCAATAGGTATAATTTAAGTGTGGGTGGGCCATATTTCATTCATAAACAATGAAACTTAACTTATAAAGTCAACAAAGTAATATACATCAGTTCACTACTTTATTATATC
>ML779114.1:2136950-2160129 GCA_009831015.1 Picea engelmannii | reverse complement strand
TATATATATATATATATATATATATATATATATATATATATATATATATATATATATATATATATATATATATATATATATATATATATTCACTTTTTATTATAATTATTTTATAACCAATTTGAAATATACATTAATTCCATATTACTATATTATATCATCAAACTATTTTAATATATAAATTTAATAATTGTTAAGATATTGCATACATCATTTAATTCTCTCATTTTTTTTTAAAATATAATAAAACATAAACATATAATATTTAATAATGCTTATAATAATATAAGCATTATTGTAATGTGATTTTATAACCAATTTGAAATATACATTAATTCTATATTACTATATTATAATAATAATAATAATCTATTTTTAAGGTCACGGCCAAGCCAGCACACCAAATTGGTGTATGAGACCCCCTTGTTTGTGGGACAAGGGACCCCCCTCCGCCCAACGATTTGACTGGTAAAGTCTACGAAGGTATACATACCCTACCCCTCTTTGGATTTGAACCTGTGACCTCTTAAGAGAAAACACATGTTCTTAACCATTAAACCCACTCAGACTGTATTATATCATCAATCTATTTAATGTATAAATTTAATAATTGCTAAGACATTGCATACATCATTTAATTGTTTCATTTTTCTTTTTAAAATATAATAAAACATAAACATATAGTATTTCAAGAATTTCAAAATAAAATTTAAATATCATAAAATTTTATGACAATATTCAAATATGATCTTAACATGTTTTTATAATAACCACATATTCTCTATCCCATACAATCTTTCTATTATCATAAAACAAGCACAATATTTTCATTCGAGACATGCATCATCCATGACATATTTTATTCTATATCTTTCTTCTACATTTTCATAATTGAATTCATAATCAATGAGGTAACAATTCTAATATTTCTCCACTCAACAACCAAATATCATTTCCACTATCATAATTTGTATTATGACAATACAAAGCTATAAACCTAATTGAATAATAGTATATTCATAATGTGGTACTTTTACATAATTTGTATTATGAGAATACAAAGCTATAAACCTAATTGAATAATATTATATCCATTATGTGGTATTTTTACAATGATTCTTAATTTCTTTTTAGATTCAAAGCAAATTACTAAATAACATTACAATCATAATCTGTTAGGATATTAAGACTTTAGTTGTAGATATAAAATTGATTGTTGTAATAGAAACTTGCTTCAAACATACTTTCATAATTTGCACTTATGTCTAATGAACCATTTTTCAAATATATACTTTACATAAAACAAAGAACGAATTAATTTCATGCCCCTAAAATATAAATACATATAATAAATGCCTACACACTACAAGATTATTACCTCTCCTCAAAACACCTCTTTATCACATTTTCTTATTCAACATTCTAATTTCAGTATACTATTTTATTGAAGTTGATACCAACTACATTACATCTATTTTATTTTCCATTTATGCAAACATTCACAAGCATGCATTCAATAGTTGGGAGATCAATCTTGAAAGTTCTTACTATGAATTTACCTTATATAAAGCTACTTAGATCTATAGAAATCAATTCATTCCTTAGTGATGGGCCTTCACAATGTTCATTTTATAGCCCATCTTATGTCTACATTTGACCTATTTTTCCCTAGGCTAAGATCCCTATGTAAGACATTCATGTTTTTTAATGATTAATATGGACATTATGACATGCGTTTATTGGGTTATGCATGTTATTTTTTTAAATTTTTAAGTATGCATGTGATGAAGCTTGATTATTGAGTGGTTTCGATAAGTTTTTCAAATATTGTATGAGGAAATTAATGTGATTCCCTAATGATAAGTGTAGAAATTTGATCTCTATGTAAGACATTCATGTTTTTTAATGATTAATATGGACATTATGACGTGTTTATTGGGTTATGTATATTATTTCTTTTAATTCTTAAGTATGCATGTGATGACGATTGATTATTAAGTGGTTTTTTAAGTTTTTCATATATTGTATGAGGAAATTAATGTGATTCCCAAATCTTAAGTGTAGAAATTTGATTTATATAAGTAAGGTTGATTCATTCATTCATAGTTCTAAAAAAAAATTGTTTTGTTTATTGGTTGAGAAATTTAAGGAATTTTGTCTCTTCACCACTTTCAATGTTATCAACACTTAGAAAAAACAATAAATGCCTTAATTAATTTAATTTCTTCTTAATCTAGATGATTCAAATTGAATTGCAAAGTTGTTTGTGTAACATTCCACTCTTGCATACCCATGATTTGACTTATTCTTTGAGGACACTTGTGTGCAAGTGATCTGGTTCATTATATGATTGTTTGTTTCGCTTATGGATTATGTTGATGATGTTGTGGATATGATGATATGTTATTTGATTATATATGTATCGACAGGTGTTATTGACAGGTTTCTCTTGAGTGTGCAGGACACTTGATAGATTGGGGATTCCAATGGCATCAGTGGACCTCCTTGGACTCCAGGGAGGGGATTGTATATGGTTTGATTATTTATGTTATTGCATATGTGACATATGGCTCGATATATTATGATGTTGTTTATGGATCATTGACATGTTTCGTTCATGGATGCAAACTGATGATTTCTTGCTAATCAGACTCACATTAGGAGTAAAGGGGCCATGCACAACAACCAGAGATATTGAGGGAGAGGTGTGGCAACAGTCCTGCCACAACCTACTGGCACTCTCGTCATGGCTCGAACTGTAGGTTAACAATTACCTAGTTTGAGAGATCCACAATGTCATGAGGGAAGGCTGAGACAATCACTCATGAAGATTCTAAGGGGTGTGAAATAAGTCAAGGTCCTTATTCCTTAGATACCCTTAGTCTCCCACAAGGTCGCCTGATGGAGTATTGACTCCAAGGGTTGGACGTCTACCAAAATCAGTCAAAAGACGAGTGGAACCCTTGGAGCACGTAGTGCGTCCTGAAGGGCACGTCACGATTTTTAACATTGGTGAGTCAATGAACCTAGGTGCCTAGAAAACAATATTTTATTTTGACGTGGTCATCCTTAAAATAAATGTTGTATGAGTAAAGCATATTAATTATAAAAAATTTCCCTTAAAAATTGCTAAAGCCTAGTTGAAAGTAAATCCTAGGTCTAAGTAGGACATGATGACTACAAATTAATTAAGCAATTAATAAAGGGGGGATGAAGAAAAAAAAAAAAAAATTTAGAATTTAAAGGAGAAATAATTTATCGAACATTTATTGTTGTTTATGTGCAAAACTTGCTAAATTAGAACTTAGAAAAAAAGGGGAATTTAAATGCAAAAAGGAATGTGGAACATAGGAAGGAATCTAGTCTAGAGAACTTTCCTAATTAAACTCAACTAAGATTTAAGAAAGGCGTCAATGATTAAAGGAAATTAAGGGAATAAAGGGACAACAAGGAAAGTTTTTAGGAACGCTTTTAGGTGGGTGAGGGAAATTGGCAATTTAACTTAATTAATTAAATGAATTTCTGGTGCAACTAAGGGATCGGGTGATAAGTGTACGAGGGAGAGCTTTTCCTAATTAATTTTTAATAAATCGAATTTAACGTGCAAATGGAAAGTTTCACTAAGAAGAATTCTATAAAAGTAATGAGGGAGATGAGCAAAGGATCATGACTAGTATGCGTAAGGTTATGTTGCCCGATTTTTCTTGACTGATTTTTCTTGTGGGAGTTGGGATACCCAACTCGAATAGAGAGTGGTAGCTAGACCTTGCGAGGAAGTTGGGAGCTATTTTTTCTCTAGTTGTGTGTCTGGCCCCTTTGCGGTTCGGGGGGCTCAGGAGGAAGAAGAGTACCCCTAGTGTTTGTTGGGAAGTACCGGTGACATCTCAACAATTAGCAAGCGAGAGCAAGGAGGATCGCCAACAACCGAAGATCATCGACAAGCCATCAGCTCGTTAAGGTACACCTTTTCAAAAATTTGCAGTTGTAAATTAGATAGAAAAATTGTACGTAAATTTATGTGTTGGTGGAATTGTAATGGATGTCTGATATTGTTGGCTAAGATTGCTTGGGGTGGTCAGATGGGATTAAAATTTTATGGATTGGTTCTCTGACTTGTTATTTTCCAATTAGCTATGTTGATAAAAGGGGCATGGCTTTGTGCCCTCTTGCTCGCTCTGTTTGTAAACTTCCATCTTATCTTTGTGCCTTGGGTTTTTATCTATGTGCCTTGATTTTTATTTTTTCTGCGCTTGTGTGTTCTTCTCTCTTTGTGTTTTGATCCATTCTCAATGAAATGCTGGGCCTAGTCTCTCTCCACGTTTGCTGGATATTTCTTTTACAGATACATTTCCCATGGCCTTCAACATTTAACCTGGAGTTGCTTGCATTTTTTTTTATTTCTCTCATTGTTCTTACTTAGCTTGAATTTTGTGGTTGCCCAGCATGTGAGCAGAGAAATTATGGCGTTGTTATTGTTTGTTTGTTTCTGACTCATCTAGAAACTCATTGGGAATGCCCAAAAAATTCTTCGCCTTGTGCAACGATCCCACCATTTAGTTCTACATTGTCCTCCCTGCGTTCAAGGGTTGAAATGTGACATCTAGAAAAAGTAGAGGCTTTAACATGTGGAGCATATTTAGTTAAATCAACCACCACTACTAGGAAGAATAGCCTTAGTGAACAATTTGTGGAACTTTTAACTAATTTTTTTCCATTTTCGAGAAGGTTTTTCCAGTTCGAGAATATTTTGATCCCCATCATTTCTCCAATTCTTTATAGGATCAACTTGCAACTGTAAAACACTTGTTTTTCTATTTATATGGAAAATTGTAAGCTCTTTTTACACATCTAAAACTAGTTGGATATCCAGTTAGGTACTAGAAGAGAATACAACTACCTATCCCACCTATTTCCATCTCCATCTTTCCAAGCGATAATTTGTATATCAATCACTAGAGCAGGGAACTCGTATCTCTCTCTATTCTCCCCCACCCCAAGCATGTGCCTTCCCTTGCTCAACAAGTTTAACCCTTCTTATGCAGTTCTTCTTCCCCTCTTGATCCTTGAAGGTGCCTCATGTGTTTGTGAGGGGCACTTTGTGTTCTCTTACCTTGAGCGCCTTCACCCCTCTGGTGCAGCAAGTCTGGGCACTCTGCATACTCTTAACCCTCAATGCCTTCACCTCTCTGTGTGCAGCAAACCTGGGGCGCTCTGCATTTCTCCTCAATTTGATGAGCTAGTGCTCTACGTTTCTCCTCGATTTGTTGAGCTAGTGCTATGTGTTTTCTAGTGCCCTCATTGGAGCGATCTGCCCAGAGATTGCTCACCTAGATTCATGGTATTTCATTTTTGATAGGTGTCTTTGTGTTTTTCCTCTTTAATTTAATGAATTTATATTTTAGCTTAATATTTTTAAAACGTAGGATTGGATTAATGAATTTTTGTTTCCATTGTATAGTTGAATTTTGCCCTCGTCATTATATTCCTTTATTGTAATTATTTAAGGGCGGTAAGTTTTTATTAATGAGTGTTGACTCAATAGTATTATAATGGTCTATTATTGAATCCATTTTTTTATTGAATAATGATGCTATGCAATTTTTAATGACGGTAAGTTGTATTAATGATTGGTGATTCAATAGTATTTTAATGGTATATTAATGAATCTGATTGTTTATTGAATTATAATGTTATGTAACTATTCCATGACAATAAGTTTTATTAATGATTGTTGATTCAATAAAATTATAATGGTGTATTATTGAATATAATTGTTTTATTGAATAAATATATTATGGTGATAATCATTGAATATGATTATTATTCAAGCATTATAGTAATAATGAGGAATTTGTATAATTATAACTACACTTGTAGGGGTGACATCATAATAACACTAGTGATGAATGTCGACATTAGACATTAGACTTTGGGCAATAAATAATAATGAAATGAATGATTGATCTAGGTAATAGACCTCTTGCGCACAATAAATTATAAAGGAAGGATGGTTGTGTTGACGACGGAAGTCACTCCTGGATTGCAGCAGGAGCAGAGCCCGACGCCCATCAGTTTATGTCACAATTTGTGTATGAAAGGGGTGATCGAATGGAAGTAAACTCGGACGATATCGTTTCAACTCCGAAACTAGGCCAGGCATGCATGGGCAAGTGAGGTCTTAGACATACTCCAGACAGTGAGTTGTAGTAAGGGTGAGTAGGGGGAAGACTTGTATCAGAGAGATGCAAAGGTCTGTTGTCAACATCAGGTTTCTAGCAGATTGTAGGAGAATGCATTTAAAAGCGAGATCTTCTTACATTCAAACGCAGAAAACCAGAGAATACAATAGTGCCACAATAAATCCTTTATCATAACACAACTGCAATAATTCATGTGAATCAGTCAATCATGAACTCCCTCAGTATGAGATGAAAACTAGATGGAATAAGGAAACTGTCTTTCATTAAACAAGAAATCTTACATACAGATGCATAACCAGAGAACTAGAGTGTCTGTTAAAACATTACAATCGGGAGCTTCGCTCTACCATCGATAGCTTGAAAAATATCAAAACTAAGTATATACATCCCTGAACATTTGCCCAATAGAGGCCTACTGGACTTTCGGGATGAGGAGTCTCTTCAATCAAATCTATCCTGCACTCCTCTATCATACGCCACCTTAATTCTGCATGGCTCATGCCAGGGGGTAGTTGAGCCCTTAAATGTTGAATTAGCATGCGCAGGCTTCCCTGGTGAGTCGAGGACTCGGCATGGCTTCCATGAAAAGAACCAGTACAGAGGACCATATCGGGTAATCTTTTTAGCCAGGACATCCATACTTTGCAATTAATGAGTGAGGCGAGGTTTCAACCACCCTTTCTCTTCTTCATTCATTCCCAGCAGGTACCGGGATTTAGATCACGTTGAACCGGCGTCTGGAGAACACAGTGCCCCACTTTTGAAACTCAATTCGGTGCTTTTGGCCTCCCTTTTGTGAAGAATGATAAATGCTAGCACCCATCCTCCAGGCCCGCTCCTTGTGACCAGGCGCCAAAACCAAGGGCCCGATTCTGGGCGCTTTCGGCACTTCGGGATTCAAGGTTTCGAGAGGTGAAATGACAAGGAGCGCTTACTCCTTGAATTCCCAAATGCCGACATGGCACGGATGTGCGTCGTGTGTCCTTAAGATAAATGGCTGAGGTAGCATCCACTATTTAAAAGGGGGCCCACTTCATCCACAGGCTCGCTTGACGTGACCTGGTGCTAGGACCGTGGGATTGGCTCCAAAGGTGCTTCCGGCATTTCGCCGATCGACGATTTCAGCTGTAAAGAATGGGAAGCTCTTTGTCTCTCGAAACACCAATCCCCGATATGCCGACTGACTACCACCTATCTCGACTGGATCGGATGACCCAGATTTGCCTTGAACTATTGGCGCTATCCTTCGTGCTAAATCTCGGGCAACTTGGTAGCCCCAAAATCCCAATGCACATCGATCAGTTTTGTAGGTGGATCTCAGCGACTGACATCAAAACTTTTCCCACTAGCTTGACTTGTGATCGGACAAGATATTCTCCCGCGTTGCGCTGGGGCGCTTCTCGTGCAACTTGCAGACCCGAATACTCTTGTGCCTAGGAAAAGAAATGTCACTAACATTAGGCTCCATGGGGGATAGAGTCATCCCTGTGATGCTCTAAGAACTCATTCCACAGCTTCAGTTCCTTGTTGTTGGGCTATGGAGTCATGCTCAAAACATCCCGCTGCTGAAAATATAGGCCAAAAAATAAAAGCAACAAAATAAAGATACATGCTCAAAGGAGCGTATTTATATACAATCCTAAACTAATAAAACACTTTACATGGGGCTAGGTGAAAGAAGACTTCCACCATAGCCAATCAAGTAACTTCCTGAAGGGAAGCTCTTTCTTTCTATCGATGATCACCAGCAGATGGTGTAACCGTGACAACAGAACAACTACACTCTTCAACCTCTCCTCACTGGCTGAAGTTGATATGGAATAGAGCGGCTCCAAGGCATAAAGGACATGCCACTCCATGTACTCACTGACAGGATCATAGAATGAGTGGCAAACCCTGTGAAAAGGGTAGCAGCAGGCCTGCTCTGCTCCACAGCTACTCCTACAGGGTTGAACTTCATGAGTCTACATAGGTGAATGGGCGGGCTCCGGGCAGGAAGTCACCTGTTCCACTGGTTCTTTCTGCTCCTCTTCTTGGCTCTCCCCCAGGTCTGATTCATATTCATCATAAATAGGGACCATGGGGTGTTTCTGCTTGCTGACTGGCTCTTCAGTATCTTTATAGTGATCAAATGTAGGATAAGCTTGTTGCTCATCATCACTATAATATGCATCAAAAAGGGGGTGTCCTTCATTGATATGATCCTCCTCCAGAACAGTGATCCCGTAAAAAAAATTTGTTTTAGGGATAGTGGGACCTGCTGGTTTTGGTTGCTCATACATAATCTTTTTCTCTTTAATCCCAAGTAAAAATATATCGTGAGAAACCCCCTGAAGGAAAAGAGAAGAATCCTCTTCCACAACTAACCCCTCTTTTAAAAAGAGAGGGTCTTCGTCATCATGAGCAGAGCTGCTAGGAACATCTGCTTCAACCTGATATCCAGGTGAGTCATCTACCATGGACCACATTTTCTCTATAAACTCGCAATTTCCACAAGAGGCATGTTGATCATTATGAATATCTAAAAGAATAGAGGCATCTGATATAATGTCAGATGCTCCCGTCCTAGGGCTAACACAATTAATATCATTCAACACCTCTATTTTTTTATGGAAAATGCTTTCCTCCAAAGTAAAGGCTTTATCATGGACATGGTCTTCAGGGCCAGCAGAGGCTTCATGAAGCAAAGAAAACTCCTCACAACAATTTTCAAACAAACAATCAGCTGGATAGTAGTCTTTACAAAATGAATTGAAAGCTGTATGAAAACCTGTTAAAGAGCATATGCTCACAGCAGGAAGAGATCGACACCACTCAAGAGAAGCTCCCTTCAATGAACACATGAAGAGCTTAATCCAGACATCCTCATGTGTGATATTGTGTCGGTGAATAGCTTCATGGAAGTCCAGTAAATGCTCAATTGGTTCCTCCCAACTTGTTGCATGAAATTCAAGGAGGAAATCTTCCCATTGGTCTCTATCAGGAAGTGCATTAGGAAACCCAACTATCTAGGAAAAGTCACAGAAAGCAAACCTTTGAGCCATAATTTTCTCCATATCGAACCAGTGGAGTCGCCAATCGATCCTCGAATCATGGAGTCACCAGGTGAAAGATGCGCAGCTTCAAATATGCCTGGTCCTTGTTCGCCATCAAAGGCCAGATCTTAATGTTGTTGTTACCCCAAGAAGCTTCTCAGGCTGAGAAAGCAGCTGCTGAAACCTTCTCGAGAAATCTCCTTAGGGTCAGCTTTCAGGTGTGCTAACAGTAGCCACAGCTGAAACAATGATGTGGGAACAATGGAGTTGCCACAGTGGAGTCGCCAGGTGCACAATAGCAATCTTGAAGGGCTCTGATGTCTGATGCACCTTCAGAATCAGAGGCTCAATGTCGTTCTGCCTAGGGAAAATCTTCAACTTCATCCCCGGCAATGACGCCATAAATGTTGGTGATGGAAGTCACTCCTAGATTGCAGCAGGAGCAGAGCCCGATGCCCATCAATTTATGTCATGATTTGTGTATGAAAGGGGTGATCGAATGGAAGTAAACTCAGACAATATTGTTTCAACTCCGAAATTAGGCCAGGCATGCATGGGCAACTGAGGTCTTAGACATACTCCAGACAGTGAGTTGTAGTAAGGGTGATTAGGGGGAAGACTTGTATCAGAGAGATGCAAAGGTCTGTTGTCAACATCAGGTTTCTAGCAGACTAGAGGAGAATGAATTTAAACGCGAGATCTTCTTACATTTAAACGTAGAAAACCAGAGAATGCAATAGTGCCACAATAAATCCTTTATCATAACACAACTGCAATAATTCATGTGAATCAGTCAATCATGAACTCCCTCAGTATGAGATGAAAACTAGATGGAATAAGGAAATTGTCTTTCATTAAACAAGAAATCTTACATACATATGCATAACCAGAGAACTAGAGTGTCTGTTAAAACATTACAATCGGGAGCTTCACTCTACCATCGATAGCTTGAAAAATATCAAAACTAAGTATATACATCCCTGAACATTTTCCCAATAGAGGCCTACTGGACTTTCGGGACGAGGAGTCTCTTCAATCAAATCTGGACTACACTCCTCTGTCATACGCCACCTTAATTCTGCATGTCTCGCGCCAGGGGGTAGTTGAGCCCTTAAATGATGAATTAGCATGCGCAGGCTTCCCTGGTGAGTCGAAGACTCGGCGTGGCTTCCATGGAAAGAACAAGTACAGAGGACCATCTCGGGTAAGATTTTTAGCCGGGACATCCATACTTTGCAATTAATGAGTGAGGCAAGGTTTCAACCACCCTTTCTCTTCTTCATTCATTCCCAGCAGGTACCAGGATTTAGATCACGTTGAACCGGCGTCTGGAGAACAAAGTGCCCCCCTTCTGAAACTCAATTCGGTGCTTTTGGCCTCCCTTTTGTGCAGAATGATAAATACTAGCGCCCATCCTCCAGGCCTGCTCCTTGTGACCAGGCGCCAAAACCAAGGGCCCGATTCTGGGAGCTTTCGGCACTTCGGGATTCAAGGTTTCGAGAGGTGAAATGATGAGGAGCGCTTACTCCTCAAATTACCGAATGCCGACATGGCACGGATGTGCGCCGCGTGTCCTTAAGATAAATGGCTAAGGTAGCATCCGTTATTTAAAAGGGGGCCCATTTCATCCACAAGCTCGCTTGATGTGACCTGGCGCTGGGACCATGGGCTCGGCTCCAAAGGTGCTTCCGGCATTTCGCCGATTGACGATTTCAGCTGTAAAGAATGGGAGGCTCTTCGTCTCCCGAAACACCGATCCCCGATACACTGACTAACTGCCACCTGTCTCGACTGGATCAGATGACCCAGATTTTCCTTGAACTATTGGCGCTATCCTTCGTGCTAAATCCCGGGCAACTTGGCAGCCCCGAAATCCCGATGCACGTCGATTAGTTTTGTAGGTGGATCTCGGCCGCTAACATCAAAACTTCGTCCACTTGCTTGACTTGTGATCGGACAAGAGATTCTCCCGCGTTGCGCTGGGGCGCTTCTCGTGCAACTTGCAAAACCGAATACTCTTGTGCCTAGGACAAGAAATGTCTCTAACAAGTTGTAGACTTTAAACTTCTTGCGCAAAATAAATCATATTGTAATGTATGTTGATTTAACAATTACTATTGTGCCATTAAAATTTATTAATGTATGATGGATTAATTATAGTTTTCTATTGCGCCTTTGAATATGGATGTTGCCTGATTGGATTGGTTTAGTTAATATTGTGTTCTTAATTATTATCGAAGTATGACTAATTCGTTTATTTTATTCTCTAGTGACTGGCGAAATAAAACTGACTTATCTTACGCCTTGAATCGTTGATGTGGAAATAAGGAATTAATGGAATCAAAACCTTGTGCACTAAATTTTATTGTAATGTATGATGTTAGATTAGGACTTCTTGCACAATGGATTGTGTGTCATAAATGAAATTTATAGATTTTAGATTTCTTGCGCAATTGGATTTATGTCATAAATGATGGTTTTAGTTTTTGGACTTCTTGCGCAATGGATTGTATGTCATAAATGAAATTTATAGATTTTAGATTTCTTGCGCAATTGGATTTATGTACTAAATGATGGTTTTAGTTTTTTAACTTCTTGTGCAATGGATTTTGTGTCATAAATAATAGTTATAGATTTTAGACTTCTGCGCAATTGGATTTTATGTAATAAATGTGGGTCTTAGACATTAGTCTTCTAACACGTAATGAAAATTTATTATGATGGATGGTTGTGTTGTGACTAGGCCTTGCGCCTTGAATAACTGATAAACACTTGTGCCTTGGATTTAATATGGTCTATTATGTGTTATGTGAATGATTACCCTTGCATCTTGATTAGTGGATGTTTAGGATTGATGGATTGATGTGATTAATGATTGTAGACTCCATTGATTTAGCTAGTTTCTTGGATTGATTGTGCTACTGGTTTGTAGACACCTCCTTGTTCCTTGGAACAATCACCAGCCTTGATACCTTAACTGGTTAAAATAAATTGGAACCTGGGCTTGAGCGTTGCTTATGTGTCCTGGAGGTCTTAACTTTGCAGGGTAGGTTGGGCGGGTAGTATATTATGTGATTCTTGTGATTATCTTTATGATCCTTATGTTTCGTTATGTTATCTTATGTTATCCTATTGTCTCTGATGATTGTCCTTATGAGATGTGTTGAGCGTTTAATATTCGTAATGTTATGTGTCGTCATTAATTGTAGAATGCAATGATGTCGAGATGTTTCTAATTATTGTGTTAATACATCGCTATGCATGCTGTGGTTCAGGGTGATGATGTGTCGACATTGTGTCGTCTTTTATTATTAGTGAATTATTATTGTTTCATTAATTTATGTGATTGATGTGTCGATGATGTTGTTAATTAAATATGATGTGTATTTTCTAATGCAAAAGAAAAAAAAAAATGTTATATGACACTTGTTGTCGTAACGATGGGGTCGTTACAGTTTGGGCCATCAAAGTTATAGATTCGTTAGAACTTTTTCTATATTTGAGGAAAAACCTATAGAGAATGTTACGCAACTCAAAGAACAACCCAT
This sequence comes from Picea engelmannii, assembly GCA_009831015.1. Taxonomy (NCBI): domain Eukaryota; kingdom Viridiplantae; phylum Streptophyta; class Pinopsida; order Pinales; family Pinaceae; genus Picea; species Picea engelmannii. The sequence continues at coordinate 2,147,346 of ML779114.1, read as the reverse complement.
TTGAAGTGGAATAATATTTTCTAGCCTATTTAAAACCCATAAAGAAGCCACGAATTGGAGAAACTATAAATGCATGAAACCATTCCTAAAATTAAAAATAAAAAATAAAAGCATTTGAATGAGTACGGGGTTCTCCAAAACTCACCTTGTAGGAGTCCAAAGTTGTTTTTGTATTCAAAGAGAGCATGGGATATCTCGTAAGTAGTCTAGAACAAGTAATATTTCAGTTATAACCCTCTATGTGGTAGATTTACATTTTATTAAAGGATTTGCAAAGGGAATGTAAAAAAAACATGGTTTTCATTATAATGATTTATTAAATTTTATACTTTATCATTAAAAAAAACCAAGTGTATATTATCAAGATTCTTGTATATCCAAAAGTTAACTTATATGGAACCTAGATACATTCTTATAATTGTCAAAGGCAATGTATGTAGCCATAGATTTGTGTTGACTGTGTATTAGTTTCCGTTGATTTATTTCAATATTGGCAATTTTACCAGAGTTTTAACAAAACATAATATTTTCGATTATTTATAAAAAGAATTATTGATTTTTGATTGGATACAAATATTGTTGTCTTATTGTCGTGAAGACAGTGCTACATTGGAAAATGCAACTCCCATTTACTTATCTCTTAGATCAATGCAAGCTAGCATTGGAAAATGTAGCTCTTGTTTACTTATCTCTTACATCAACACAAACATTTTATACCTATGGAAAAGGTGACACACACTGGATACGAAAGGTGGCATCTCTTGAGGCATATGCAACATGAAAGTAGAGGTTGAAGACCCTGGAATAGGTAGAAACCCTTGAGGCAACTCCAACATGCAAGTACCAGGATACCCAGAGTGTCTGGTATAAAGAATTGGACTACTTAAGAATTCGATTTCACAACAAATTCACTTCAATCCCAGCTCTGTTCCATAACCACAACACCAATTGCAGTTGAAGGTACGAAGGAGTAGCCATTTCATGCATACTTACATGATATTTTTTAAATTTTTTCTTAGTTATTGTGGTATTTGATTAGCTTCTTCCTAGTTCCATTTTAGCATGTATGTATTTGTTGATCCTTCCTAAAAAAAAATTATTTATTGTATCGATGATTCAGATTTTGGTCCTACCCTATCTATGACTTCTCATCAACTGCAATTTGTGTAGTGGGTTCTCTCTTTCTCTTTATGTAAAGCAATGGGATTTCTATAAAAAAAAAATGGGGTGGAAGTGAAACCCAATTATCAGATACTTAAAGTTATTGAATAAGAGTTTGATTCGAGCCATGAATGCGCTGGTGGCAATGAGTCACAATTTCGAATAGGTAGTTAGATTTTTGGGTTTAGATTCTAGGCTTGAGAGGAGTTTATAGATTCCATATCGTGAAGTTAAGGCAATAAATAGGTGATGAGAATGATTTTTCCTTTTTGGGTTATAATGCAGGTCCACGAGAATTTCTTTATTTCATATTTTTTTTGGTTTACTTCCATAAATATGTTATTTTTCATCTTCCTATTTAGGTTAGGTGTATGTGATGGTTTATCGATTTGGATCATTTACTTTCTCTACAAGGACTTTGAAAGGTATCTTTATATTAAATGGAGAACGAATGATATTTTTTTAATGGTAGATTTATCTTAAGTGGAGAATTAATGATATTTTCTTATTTATTTACAACTCCCCCTAGATCTCTTAAGTCATGGATTTTTCCAATTAGCTTGCCATTTTTGGGGGGTAGGGTAGGGGGAGAAATTGTGAAGTGAAGGAGCCCTTTTGGCTAAGTTACTGTGTTCGAGGGGTACCTATGGTGTTGTTGATGTTTGAATCGGTTAAGATCGAAACAACAATTTCATGAGGATATGTTTCCCCTTGCGTTTTTATAGATGTGGTACTCCTCTTTGGATGAAAAATGTATATTGAATATCTTGGATTAGGGAGAATTCTAAGTAGAAAACCCCGTATCTTTATTGATTTATATATGTGAAATGGTTATTTAATAACATGATATGATCTTAAAGTGCAACAATAAGTCTTTTAACAATAAATAAATTAAAGGAAGGCTTCAATATCATAATATACTTGTGCTCAAAATCATATGTACAACATTCTTAATCACATACAAATAGTAAATACATCCATATCGTCTCACAAGAAAAGGAAATAGTATTGTAGTTAAAAAAAATAGAGAATTTGATAAGCATACTTCAAATATTTCACTAAAAAATCCCAACATCTAAAACATCATTGAAGTCATGTCCATAAGTAATTCTTTGTAGAGTTTTATTCATGGAAGATATTAAGCCATATACAAAATCTGTTTAGAAGTCACATATGTGTATGTAAATACTCCACACTCACATAATAAAAGTATTGAAAGATTACAAGAAGGACACTCAAGAATATTAGCCTTATGCTCAATTCAGAGATTCAAGCTTAAAGTTTTGAGAAAATGGTGTAGAAGAAAAAGAGGAGTAGAGAAGATGGAGATCTATATTTTATGATCAAAAGACTATTTGCATATTGATAATTAGTTCCTTCTATTCCAATCTTCTGATTGCTTGCTTCTAACCCCTTCATGAAGTCTCTTCTTTCCTTTTAAAATGGGTTCTTCTAACTCCTCAAGTAGTTAGGGATTTCTCTTTATTGAAAATACCACTTTAATTAATACCTCCTTTAATTATTATTAATTTATTTTAATTATTGATATATGTGTTTTGAAGAGGGTCCCTTTTCATCCTCAATAAAAAAAAATTATGTAAACTTTTATTTTCAAGAATTTTTAGTTTGTTTCCCTTTTAAAAAGGGGGCTGTGTTTTAATTTTGTGGATGTTATATTCAACTTTTCAACCATGAAAAACAATTTATATGTTATCTTCATCTTCTTGTATTTATAATGATTCCTCTTGGGTGCAATTTCGATTCTTGGATATCAAGATATGAGTTCATGAAGTCGAGGTGTGAAGCAGATTTACCAACATAGGATGGAAATATAGTTGACTATTATTTCAATTTCTGAGATAGTTTTGGCCAACTTCAACCCTTGAAACATATTCCATCATCTTCTTCATCAAACAATATTTTCAATGAGGTATAGTTTCTGATATTCCGACTCTCGGATCTCGAGAGATGACCTTCTGAGCAATAAGACTCAATAGTTGTTAATTGAATTTGATGGGGAAATCTGAGCCCTTGGTTCAAATTTTGTCCTCCTTAGCATTTAAATTTAGACTTTTGTTCATAAAATGATATCCCACATGCATGGGAGTCTTTTATATAAAATGGCATATAATAAAAAGTGTATTATACACTTAATAAGAAATTAAAGAAGATTATGGAGATTTGAGAATTTGACCCCTTAGGAAATTAATTAATTAATTAATATTTTGACTGCTTAGTCATCCTCCATCCATGTCGAGTTAGCACCTAGTGGCATCCTTGTAATTTCCTAGTCAGCAGTACATGTTTCATTCAGTGATAATTCAACACGCTTTCCACATGTTGCATTCCCATTGGTTGTAGAAATGCCATGTGTCACTAGTGCTTAGTTTCCATGTGTCACATTCCCATAGGCTACCATGTGTCCTTGTGTTGTTGAATATCATATCTCGCATGTGGCATGATTTCACTAGTTAATAAAATTTCCATGTCATCCAATGAGTAATTGAAACATGTCATGAATTTAGTGGTTGGTAATAAAATAATGAAAAATAAGTTAAGTGAGAAATGAATTAAGTGTGGTAGGAGGGAACGATAAGGAAGAAGGGAGGAATAAAGCGGCGGGAAAGGAGGGGTTCAAGGAGAAGGATGAGGTCATGGGTTGTCGTGAAGAGGAATGGGGAAGTAATGGTGGAGGAGGATAAACAAAGTCGGGGTGAGGGAATTAAGGTAAGTAAGGGAGGTGGGGAAGGTCTTCCCACCGATGACTTGAAAATTATTTGAAGTATGGAGTAAAAGGGGTGGGGCGGGGAGTAATGAGAAATAAGAGGACGGATAAGAGGGAAATGAGAGTGGGAAAATGGTAGAAATAAGGAGGGAGTCTTGCAACACACCATGGGGTAAGGGAGATGTCTAATGGAAGAAGTGGAGTAAGGTATTTTGGAGGATAAGGGGATGAGGAGATTTTCGTCCGTCCACTTGGATGTAAATAATAAAATAAGTATTGGGAGGGATTTCAAGGTATATGTGGCATATCCACAAGATATATGGTGGTGTTTTCCACCATATTTATGTGGTTTATACCACAAGATAATTTCAATAAATTAAAGTAAATACAAAGGACTTGTTCCAAGATAAATAGAGATGATTAGGCATGGTTCCAAGAATTTTTAATTCCAAGGAAAATTATTTTTGTTTCATAATGAAGAAGTGTTCTTTGGGCGTTTGGACGTAAATCTGAATATTTTGAGCATATGAACTCGTATTTTGAATCCAAAAAATGCATAGATAAGATGAAACTGAGGGATACACAATGAAATCTTAATTGTTCATAAATTTTCTTCTGTTGGTATCATTTTTTTTATTATTCCAAGAATGGAAAATCAAGATGACCTAATTTTGTCAACAACTAACTCCAACTGTGGGACAGTGACCCCTTGTGCATTACTTAGAAAACCAAAATATGAAGACCAATTTCCTTCTCCATTGGGATATGGATTCATATTCAAAATGAATTATTGTAATCACTCCTCCATAAAGTCATCATCGAATATTATTTCCATATAGAAATTGCCTTATTATGAAAAAATTGAATTGAAGAAACAAACTATGTACAAACAAGATCTACCTACCCTATACTACTTGAAATAAAGGGATACTTTTAAGTGTAGGTATATTTCCAATGGATCTATTCACACATCCAACTGATTATTGGAATGAAATTCAAAGTTAAAGAACATATTGGATCTTGTACCAAAAATTCAGGGGCACTCTCAATGTGTACTGGAGAAAACCTAAAATAGGTGTGCTAAGAATCTGATTGCATTGCTTTGCCAACAATTCTTTGGAACCATGATTCAATGAAATCAACTCTTGGTTGCTCAAGAGTGCTGCCATATTTGATTAGATGAGGAATTTCCAATTTCAACATACTTTCATATTTCTCCTTATCACTGTCCACATCCAAGATTTTTTATTCACGGGTGATTTATTGAAAACATTCTTCCTTCATGTAATGACAATCTTTCTTATCATTCTTCTCAGGATTAATTTCTTCTACCAATTCTTCTTGCATCCAATGTTCTTGTGGATTTTCATATCTGTTGCAAGATTGGAATCTTCTTGTGCATTTTTAAATTTAGAGCTGCTATTAAGTTCTTTTCAATTTACTAGACAATAATAACATAAGCAGGATCACTGAAAGAAACACAATCACAAGGTACACAACATTTTATCCTAGGAAACCCTCATGGGGGATAAAAACCAACAAAAACTTCCTCAATAATATATTGCCAATACAATGCCAAGACTAAAGACCAAACCACCAAGAACAACCCAAGTCTGAGCATGTGCCTCTCTCTCCTTCTTCTAACTGCAACTTCCTTCAAAACTTGCTCACTAGATGAGTGACTGAATGAATGAGTGAATGAGGCGCCAACCTCTCTTATTTATACTAGCTAAGGAGTGCTAGGGTTATGTCTTTTCACCAACCAGGGCCAACTTATCCCAATAGTGGTTAAAACCACTTTAATAAACCCTATGGGGTGACTTCTCATTTAGCACCATATAATCAATCCATGACATGATCAATCCACAAAGGGGATTGATATATATATAATAATAACCCAATTATAATTAGAATATTCTTCATAGTTACAATATTTCAACAATGCCCCTTAACAAGAAGGGTACTCTACTAACATAACCCAATACAACATCATCAGGAGAAAGAGAGAGAAACATCATCATAAGCATCTAGAACACTGACTGGAACATCTATAAATCATTGGAATTTTTTCTCATCATCAATAACATCATCTTTCACAACATGGAGTTGGAGTAGCATCATAATCATTATCTGCATCAACATCAATTAGTATAAAACTAATACAACATCATCAAAAACACGAGGTTGGTACAACATCATCATCAACAACACGAGGCTGATACAACATCATCAACAACAACACGGGGTTGGAACAATGGAATCATCAGTATGAGGCTGAGATAACAACATCATCATCATATGGCAACAAAATGAGGTAGGTGCAACAACAACATTTTGTGGTACTCTGGCAGATCGTCCTTACCAGACCTTAAGGATCTTCCCAGGAAGATTCCCTAGGATATAAAATCCTAACGGAGCTACCATGTGGTACTCTAACAAACCATCCTTATTGGACCTTCGGGATCTTCCTAGGGATGATCAATCCCCTAAGATATAAAATGCTAATGGAGCTACCCGTTGTTGCTCAGGATGCCATAGTATCATCAAAATCACACCCCTTTCGAGGGAGGTCCTTTCGGACTATATCAATCCTGTATCAAAATTATTCAAACTTTACACGAGACAAAGGCTTGTTCAACACATATGCAACCTTCTCATCTATGCCAACATATTGGAGCTTTACAACTCCTCTCTCCACCATATCACAAATGTAGTGATAATGATTTTCTTTGTGCTTCGACTTGTCATGGAACACTGGGTTCTCCATCCTCTTTATACAACTCTGGTTATCACATATAATCACGGTGGCTTCCATATCCATATTGAATAGACCTCTCAACAACTTCTAAAGCCATATGGCTTCACAATTGGTGGAACATGATGCAATGTATTATGCTTCTACCATGCTGAGAGAAATATTGTATTTATTCCTTCTCTGCCATGAAGTCATGGATGACCCCAAACTGAAACAACATCCTAAATTTCTGTTTCTATCAAAAACACTTCCATCCCGATCTGAATTAGTATAACCAAATAGTATGAAGTCATGATCTCTAGTATAATAGAGACCATATTCCAACATACCCTTAAGGTATCTCATGACATGTTTTGTAGATACAAGGTGAACACATATGGGCTCTACCAGATATTGACTCAAGGTGTTCACAACAAAACATATATATGGCCTGGTATTTGTTAGGTACATAAACGAACCAATAATATGTCTATACAGAGTAGCATCAACCAATTCTGACGAAGTATCAACCAGGAGCTTCAAATTTGTTTCCATGGGTGTATTCATGGCTTTACATTCCAACATATCAAACCTCTTCAGTATTTCAACTACATACTTCCCTTGGTTAAGGAAGATCTTCTATGGGTTCTACCAAACTTCAAGACCTAAGAAAAAATGCATCAGGCCTAGGTCTTTCATCCCAAACTCTACAGTGAGCTTCTTCTTACAATCTGTGATGATATTTTCTTCTCATGTTAAGAATAAGTCATCCACATAAAACAAAAATATAACTGGATCATCATTCATAACCTTGAATTAAAGGTTAGAATCATCTTTACTCTTGGTAAAGCCCAAGCTTTTCAATAAACTATCAATTCTGCCATACCAAGCTATGGAAGCTTGCTTCAATCTGTACAGAGATTTATTCAATCTGCAGACATGGATCTTTCTATCTTCAACTTCAAACCCTTGCGTTTATTCTATATACACTTATTCTTCAATAACACCATTTAAGAAGGTTGTTTTCATATCCATCTGGTGTAACTTCCACTTCATCTTAGATGCAAGAGCTATGATTGTTCCGATAGAAGTGTATCTAGATACAAGATAAAACGTATATTCATAATCAATGCCTTCCTTTTGAGAAAAGTCAGGAGCTACAATTATTTCTTTATGTTTTTCAATACTTCTGTATGGAGCATGTTTTATCTTGTATATCCATTTGGAAGATACCACATCTTTGTTATTCATTCTGGGAACTATTTCCCATACATCATTCTTTATAATGGATTGGTATTCTTTTGTCATGGAATCCACCCATTCTTTCTTCTGAATGGTTTCTTCAAAGAAAGTAGATTCATTTTATATGAGATCACACATCAAAGCCATATAACTGGAGAATGGATTACGTTTATTTCTTTGTCTCATGGTTCCTTCTAGGGCACCATACTTCTCTCCATCTTGAATAAGTTCCCTTGACCAAGCTGACTTTCTCTTGTGAGAGATCGTCATCAGGGGAGGTTCTTGAGAATCTATCATATCATGATCTTCTAGAATATCAACATCAGGGGTAAATGTAACTTCCTTCATAGGTTTTGAAACTCTAGGAGCTACAAGTTCTTCTTCATATACTTCTTCAATCTGGCATCTCCTTGATTTCTTGAGTGTTGCATCTTCATCAAAGGATACATTTCTGATGATCTCAATATGATGGTAACCTAGTATGTAAATCATGAAGGCCTTAGAGACCTCACATTATTAAAAAAATATTCCCTTCTTTCCTGAAGGGTTCAACTTAGTTCTCCTTTCTTTCAGAATGTGTACAAACACTAGACAACCAAATATTTTCAGATGGCTTACTTTTGGCTTCTTTCTAGAAAACATTTATTTGGGGGTTTTCAATCCAAGTGCAAAATGGGATAATATGTTTTGGACATAGAGTATTGTTCTTGATGCTTCGGCCCATAAGTGCATTGGAATATCTTGATCGTGGATCCTGGTCTTTACTGCTTCCATTATTGTTCTATTCTTTCTTTATGATACACCATTTTGTTGAGTATTATAGGGAGTGGTGAGCTCCCTCTTAATCCTGGAATCTCTGAAAAAGATTACAAATTATTTTGAGGTGTATTCTCCTTCATTATCTAACCTATGTATCTTGATCTTTCTTTCAGAGAGATTTTATATCAAGGCTTTGAATTCCTTGAATTTTCCAAATACTTCATCTTTTCATTTCAAGAAATAAACCCAAGTCTTGTGACAATAATCATCAATAAATGACGCATAGTATACATACCCACTAACAGAGGTTGATGGAATTGGACCACATACATATAAGTGGATGAGTACAAAACTCCTTCTTTCTGGTACGTAGGATACATCATTCATTGGAGTTCATGTCATGTACTTAAGAGCCAAGTATCTTTTCCAAGTATCACAAAACATAATCTTCAATTTCTTCTTTACTCACCCTCTTGGGTGGCTCATCATCTTCAACTGCATGGGCATGATGTCTTTTGTTATTTCTCTTCTTGTAATCTTCCCTTCTGGAAGGACAATTCCTAGAAATGTGTCCCATCTAATCAAAATGATAACATTAATAAGAAGAGAAATCTTTTTCTCTTCTTTGACCCTTCTAATATTTTTGAAATCTTCTTGGAGGGTGATATTCGTTATGGAAGTGGGTGAACCTCTTTGGGGAGTGAGATTCCTTATGGAGGTGAGTCTCCTTTTGGAAATGAGACCTTTGCTTTCCTCCTTTAGCATGAGAAGCTAGGGCTTGGTCTTCATCCCTTAATACTACAACTTCTCAGTTGGCTACTCTTGCTTCTTCTTGAACACATTCTTCCCATAGACTGTCAAATTGGAGTTTCTCTTTTCCTGCATAGATAGTTTGGACGAAGGCATCCCAGGATCTTGTGAGACCATTAAGAGTTGTCATGATTATTTCATGTTCATCCAAGTTGTCTCCAATTTATTCTAACTATTCTTTGAAGTGAGTCACCCTAGAGAAATAATCATGAATTGTTTCTCCTTTATGCATCTTTGTATTCTTGAGTTGGGTTCTCAAGTTCATCTTCCGGTTGATGTTCTTTCATTCATACATTCCTTTTAGGGAATCAAAAATATATTTTGGAGTATTCTTAGAAGATACTTGAGGGATCAAGTGATCTTTAATGGAGTCTGCAATGATCCTTTTTCCCCTAACCATATCCTTCTTGTACTTTTCTTTAGCTGCATCTTCTTCGGGTTTTGATACATTTTATTTTATGAATTTTGCAAGTTCAATCTCTTCAAGAATGAGTGAAATCTTGTGCTTCCAAGAACAAAAGTTTTTCACACCTTCTAACTTGTCAACAAGCTTAGTGCTTGCAGTCATCTTGACCTAAAGCTGGGAAAATGACCAAAAAATGAAAGTGCTCAGAGAGTGAATATGAATTTACCATGAGATGCGTTTCGATGAGGCATGTAGGCTGGAGCTATCTGTTTTCAAAAAATCCAAATTTTACCCCTTGAAATTGGACCTGCGCAAATCTGGACTAGTACCTTTGGTACTGATTATGTGTAATGATCCCAAGCCAAATTCTTTCTTGGAATCACTAACTACTACTAATTTATTGAGTTATTGAGTGCAAACAAGATTCATCAACACATGGAGATCACAATATATTCAAGATGTAGAAGCACAAGCAAAGATCTGACCTTTTTATTATGAGCAATGTAAGATCAATACAATAGATGGCCGATCTGGCATAAACCTCAGATGGTCGTACAAG
>ML779114.1:2088364-2121159 GCA_009831015.1 Picea engelmannii | reverse complement strand
CACGTGGATCCTCATGGTTGAGGAGAAATGAATTTTTGAAGATGACAAAGTGAATTGAAGAAGGAAGTACATGTAGGCCCTGAAGATAATTAAAGAAAAGAATTACAAAATAAGAAAGTGTTAGGTCAGACCTAATGTTAAAAGGAAGTGACATAAATGGTATTAATAAACATCATTATACATTCATTTGATACAAGTTGAATTTCAGAGGAAATAAGAAGAAAAGAAAGCCGGATTTCAAGGGAGGATGAAGTCTTTTGGTGATGTGTTCTAAGGTATGTTATTTTCAGGTCATCTTACCATTTTTTCTATAACGTTTTTTCTAGAATGATGCAGATGGTGAAATCACTATGGTATTGAGAAGACATATCAAGGTACCTCTGGTAAATTTTTTATCTCTTGATTCACTATAAGTATGGAGATATACTTTGTGGAAGATAGGGTTTGTGACCAGTCTTGAAGCTAGTCAATAAACAGGTGTTCCAGGTAAAACAGTCATAACTTCTTCATCAAGAATCCAAATGAAGTGGGACAAACTTCATTTGAAAGAGTACGGACTGTAGTTTCGTGTGTGATATTTTTAGAATTGGATGTTAATTATTGAGCGCGGAGAATTCTGTGCAAGTTCACTCTCCTGAATAGACCAGAATTGAATAAAGTCTACCATTCTTTCTATAACCTCCTTTTGGGGAGGATTCAAGGAGTGAAAATTGGAGGAGTTTTAGAGAATACATTGAGTAATATTATCTATAGGATTAGAGTACTCCAAGAATTGAAGAATTGCAGAAATTGAAGAAGTCTTAGGAAGCATTATCAGGTTCTATGTGATGATTGGTTGATGGTGATGATTTAATGTAAAGTTTTATTATCTCTCATATATTCTTAGGTGGAAGGAAGGGGAAATGATGGAGAGTTCAACTCTCTCTTGATATTGGAGGATTGTATATTCCTCTTGGAGGTTTATCCCTCCCTTTACATTTAGAAGCTGTAGCTACCTTTGGAAGTCATTACTTCCCTTGAACAATAACTATTGATTATTTCTCATATATTGTGCATGGTGTATTATGGTGTATTGGTGTAACTCTTATACTATTGTTCATTTCTCATTGGATATAGTTGAATGGTTTAAGTATAAGTTGAAAAAGGTTTTAAATTGTACTTGATACTGATTCACCCCCCTCTCGGTATCAACAACAACTTCATCTCCTAATGGTGACAAAGGAGAAAAATATAAAAATAAGAAGACTAAAAAACATTTCAACTTTTGTGATAAAGATGGTCATGATGAGTCCAAATGCTTCAAGAAGATGACAGCTTTAAAAGTAGCGATGAAGAAGCACAACATCGATATTGATTCTACTTCTTCTTCTTATTCTTATGGGCATGCACTTTCGGCTTCCAGCTTCTCCTTCAATACAACTTCTACTTCTTCTTCTGATGAGTGGCTTATTGATTCTGGAGCATCTTATCATATGGCTAAGGATAAAGACATATTTTCTGATCTAAATGAATGTAACACCAAGAAAATATTTGTTGGTGATGATAGATCTCTTAGTGTTGTAGGATTTGGAACAGTTTAAGTAGATAATGGTTATTTCAATGATGTATTATTTGTTCCAAGTCTTTCTTGTAACCTTCTATCAATATATCAAATCACTCATTCAAGTGATGGTAAAACCATAGAGTTTTCACGTCACCAAGTTGTAATCAAGGATCTAAAAGATACTAATCATGTTCTTGCAATTGGAATTGCTGATGATATTACCAGGTTGTATAAGTTTGACAACTTTGGGTCATCATCTTTTTCATTAGTTTTTGTTTCTCATAGCGATGACTTGAGCAAACTTTGGCATGAGCGGTTTGGTCATCTAAACTATCGCTCATTGTAACAACTATGTAATCAATAGATGGTGACTGGTCTTCCTTCTGTTTCATGCAAAGATGGTGTTTGTGTCAGTTGTGTTCTCGGTAAACATCATCAGGACAGTTTTGACAAACGTGCCTCTTGGCACACCTTAGGCCCTTTGCAGCTTGTTCATAGTGATTTGTGTGGTCCACTTTCTTCTCCTTCTTTTTCTAGGTGAAAGTATTTCTTAACTTTCATTGATGATTTTTCTAGACGTACTTGGGTTTACTTCTTAAAACTTAAGAGTGAAGTTTTTGACAATTTTTTGGCCTACAAGGCCCTTGTAGAAAAACAATCTAGACATCAAATTCAAAATTTAAGAATAGATAATGGAGGCGAATATGTGAACACTAATTTTACAAGTTACTACACTACACAGGGCATCCAAATGCAACACACTATTCCATATACACCACAACAAAATGGTGTTGGTGAGAGAAAGAACTGCACATTAAAGAAATGACTAATTGTATGATCCAATCTAAGGGATTAAGTCTAAAGCATTGGGTGGAAGCAATCAACTGTGCAAATTACATAGTCAATGGCACTCCCACAAAGAATCTTAAAAATATAACATTGGAAGAAGATTGGACTAAAATTAAACCAGATGTAAGTCACTTCCGTGTATTTGGGAGTATAGCATGGGCTCACATTCCTGATGAGAAAAGGAAAACATTGCAGCCTAAAAGTGAGAAGTGTATATTTGTTGGTCATTCTGAAGATGTTAAAGGTTATAGAATTCTTCAACCACATTGTAATGAAATTATTATTAGAAGAGATGTTAAATTTGATGAAAATCTCTTGGCCTACAAGTCTAATTCGATGATTGTGCCTTATTCGGTCGGTGAGCTATCTTCAACGTTTGTGCATTATTTTGTTTCTATTATGGTTTCTTCTTTAGATGATGTCAGTGAGGATGAAAATCCACTTCTGCCTGCTCGCCTTCCTCCAGATGAGTCCTTTGAACCTGAACTAGCACCAATTCCACAACTTCCTAGATGGGTCCGTTCAACACGAGAAGCAACTGGTGATCTTGTTGGTGATCCTTCAGATCAACGTCGAACACGTTCATAGTTCCAATGAGCCTATTCTCTTTTGGATCAAGTTTTAGAGACTCATGATCCATAGACATTTGCAGAAGCTTCAGGTCATCCATATTGGGATACAACAATGAATGAAGAGTATCGTTCTTTAATGGAAAACAATACTTGGGATCTTGTACCTCTTCCAAAAGGAAGAAAACTTGTCAAATGTAAATGGGTCTATAGAACTAAGTATGCATCAGATGGAAGTGTTTAAAGACACAATTCTCAGTTAGTTTCCAATGTATTTTCCCAAGTTGAAGGAATTGACTATAATGAAAACTTTGCCCCTGTAGCCAAAATGAATTCAATCCGCCTTGTTCTTTCCCTTGTTGCCTCACATAAATGGGAGGTCCATCAGATAGATGTTAAATCTTCCTTCTTGCATGAAGATTTGCAAGAAGAAATCTACATGGAACAACCTCCTGGCTATGTCCAAAATGACTCTAGGCTTGTTTGTCGCCTTAAGAAATCTCTTTATGGTCTTAAACAAGCTCCCCAAGCTTGGTATGCCAAAATGAACAACTTTCTTATTGACACCGGATTCTCTAGATGCCATTCTGATCCTAATTTTTATACCAATAAAGTAGGAAGCCATCTCATAATCCTTTTCCTTTATGTTGATGACCTTATCCTTACTGATAGTGACTCAAATCTTTTAAATCATGTGAAAACCAACCTTAAGAAGAAATTTGAAATGACAGACTTAGGATTTTTGCACTATTTCCTTGGCCTCCAAGTTTTGCAAACCAATGAAGGAATTTTTTTTCCCCAGTCTAAGTATGCTTGTGACCTTCTTCGTCGCTTTCACAAGGATTATTATAAACCGGCCCCTTCTCCCTTCCAGTCTAGAGTCAATCTTACATCCACCTGTACTTATCCTGAAGTTTATGCCACCCTGTATCGTCAATTAGTTGGTAGCCACTTATACCTGACTCATACCCGTCCTGATCTTTCCTTTGTTGTTGGTCTTGTTGCCTGATATATGAAAACACCCCATGAAAGCCATTGGAAAGAAAATAAATTCATACTTCGCTATGTCTGTGGTACAGTTCAGTTCAGGATACATTACAGTTCAGGGGGGACTCCTTTATTGGTTGGTTTTACTGATTCAGATTGGGTCAGCGACCCTGATGATCGGAAGTCTATTGTAGGTTATGTTTTTAGCCTTGGTTCAGGACCTGCCACTTAAGCCTGTAAGAAACAACAGGCTATTTCACTTTCTTTAGCAGAAGTAGAGTACAAAGAAGCGATAAATTCCAGTCAGGAAGCCTTGTGGCTTCGATAGATCCTTTCAGAGTTTGGATTCCAACAACATCATCTGACCAACCTTTGGTGCAACAATCAGAGTGCCATCAAGCTCGCCAAATACCCAGTTCAACATTAGCGTAGAAAACACATCGAGATACACATGCACTTCATCAAAAATCTCATTCATGATCAAGTTATTGAAGTGTTCTTTTTCCCTACAAAAAATCAAGTTGCGAACATTTTCTCAAAGTCTCTTACAGAAGCGAAGTTTTCCAAACTTCGATTTATGTTAGAAGTTCAGGAAGTTGTCATTAAGGGAGGATAGGCTCTAATTCCTCCTTCCTTCTCCTATTGTGTCAACATTGTAAATCCTTCAATCCTATCCCAAGTTGTTCTTAAGGGGGGGTGTTAGAATATTGAGACACTTAGGAGTTAGTTAAGATGTACTTGGTCTAATGTGTCGTTAGGTAAAAGTGTGTTTCTTAGTGTGTTTCTTTAGTATGCATTTGTAGTTAGGAAATCCAACAGTCATGATATGTTCCCAACATAGAGTGATCCGACGGTTCCTACTCTCCTCGATCTTAACGACCATTGATCCATGGCTTAACACCCGATTGGTCCATGATATTTATTTACAGAGCATGGAGGGTCATTTACTGATGATTGATTGTGAGAAACTCTCTTGTAAAATCTCTTTGTAATATTTTTCTTTTGCATTAATAAATTGCTCCAAGTGGCCACGTTGGTTGGGGCCATGGATGTTTCCTTGTAGGAGTTTTACTATGTCAAAACATCGGTGTGTTGATCTTTGATCTGGTTGTGTGAGTGGTTATTGAAGGTGTTTGTCCTCTGTTGGAATACCTGTGTTGTCGAACACCCTGCCCCATAAGGTTTCCATAATATCCCCCCACACCCCAACCCTCATATAGCAAGGTTTCCATGATATCTCCCCCCACCCCCACCCTCACCCTCATATTAAGGTTTGCATAATATGTCCCCCCACTCCCACCCTCACCATAAACCTAATATTACTAGGGTGGGGGTTAGGGGAGATATTATGGAAACCTTCAATATGAGGTTGGGGGTGGGGTTAGATATTATGCAAACCTCCAGGGTGGGGATGGGGTGGGGTGGTGGGAGATATTCGGGAAACCTCTATGAGGGTGGCGGTGGGGGAAAATATTATGGAAGCCTCTATGTGAGGGTGGGGGTGGGAGGAGATATTATGGAAACCTCTTTGAGGGTGGGGGTGGGGGGAGATATTATGGAAACCTCTCTGTGAGGGTGGGGGTGGAGGAAGATATTATAGAAAACCATAGGTTTCCTATAATATTTTTCCCCACCCCCATCCCCACCCTCACTGAGAGGTTTCAGTTTCCTATAATATCTTCCCCCACCCCCACCCTCACAAAGAGGTTTCTATAATATCTCCGCCCACCCCTACCCTCAAAGAGGTTTCCATAATATCTAACCCCATCGCGACCATCATCCTCAACCTAGAGTTTTCCACAATATCCCCCCCTATCCCCACCCTCATAGATGTTTCCATAATATCTCCCCCCAACCATGCCCTCATATTATATAATATGAGGGTGAGGGTGAAGGTGGGTGTGGGGGGATATATCATGGAAACTGTATTAATGTTTTATAGCTAGATACCTTCAACTCTCATGTACACACATGAATTTTGTACAATTACACCCTTTAGGGTGAAGTTGTATATATTTCAAACTACATGTCTTCAACCTTTACGCTCATCCACATGAGAGTGGGGATGAGGAGTGAAGATCTACATATATATAATAAATTCACACCTTGGTATGAATGTGTATATTTTTATAAAAGAACACATTCAACCTAACCCCCAACCCAACCGTACCCTACTCCC
Organism: Picea engelmannii; assembly: GCA_009831015.1. NCBI lineage: Eukaryota > Viridiplantae > Streptophyta > Pinopsida > Pinales > Pinaceae > Picea > Picea engelmannii. The sequence goes on along the minus strand of ML779114.1, from coordinate 2,115,032 downwards.
ATTAATAATAAATACACACATTCAATTTCACCTCCCACAACTGCCATTTTTACCATTTTTATGAAGATAAATTAAAGATGAAGATGTACATTTTAACACACAATCAACACATTTTTTAATTTCAAAATGTAAAATAAATTGTACCATATCTATTCATTTAATACAACTATCATATGGAGATGTGTATTTTAACACACAATTAACTCAAAAATTAATTTTGAATTATAAAATAAATGACAACATATTTAATAATTTAATACAAATATCATATTGTATAAGATACTTTATTCTCATTAGGAGAGATATATTTACGAGGGAAGTCTACAATCTAATTTGATTTTTTTCTAATAAGAAATCGATTAAATTCAAATTCAATTTTGTTTAGGTTTCGAAGGGAAACCTAGGTTTAGTAATATCAAAGGGAATATTCAAAAATGAAAATGGGATAAATTAAATTTTGTTTTAGTTACGAAGGGAATCCTAGATTGAATAGAAGAAAAACGAATATTCAAATATTAGAATGGATTAAATTCAATTTACTAGAAGTTTACAAAGGTTAAATGGGAGTAAAGGGATTATTAGTTCTCACCCTTCACCCTATACGGACTATATGAATCGCCTCATTATAATTATAAGTTTTTGGCACAAACATTAATAAATATTTTAAAATTTTATCTATGTTTTGTTTCAAAAGTAAGAAAGAAGAATTCCTTTTTCTCACTAAATTAAATGTACAATGTCCTTTTTCTCCACCAATAAATGAATTCTCCTTATTTGGCCTCATATCGAGGCAAGTTAATGTTTAATGAATTTTATTTGTAGAAAAGTTTAATTTTTTTTATTAGAACTAGTAAATTTATATTAAGAAAAAGAGTTTTTCAGAAGAAGCAATGATACAAACATAATCCAAAATCCCTAGTAAGAGGGAGAAAATTTGCCAGAGATGTAAAAAAGCTAGTTTGGAATTTATGTTTTAATATTACATTATAGAAATGACAACCCCAAGAGGCAAAAATACTTTCAGGGTAGTCCTAGTAAAAGAATGCTAAGAAAAAAAAAAAGATAGAGTGCATACAAAATTAATTAAGTGGGAAACCTTTCCATGTCTTCTGCGTCATCCCTATCTTCTTCCATGCCTGTAGAGAGGGCTAGTATGTTGAGGTTCGGAAGCCGTTGAGGGCATGAACTGGAGATAGTAGACTCTGATATGAAAGGAGCAATTTTGGATTGTCCATGAAAGGCAGGATGGCTTTTGATATCTTCAAGATGGATACAAAGGCGTTGACTTTGTTAAGGAGTGTCTAGAAGGATTTCATGTGATGAAAAGAGAGTTCCAAAAAATCCATCACCTCAGACGCAAGGGAACCGACCCGTTCTTGAATGAAAATCATGAGATTCGGAAGATCCTTTAGCACCTACTCCATCTATACCAGGTAGGAATTCGAATCAAGTGTTTGAAGGCCATGATGAAGGTGATAATCAAGCTATTTCACCACAAGTAATGATGATGTTGGCTGCAATAATGGTTGTTAATACAAAATTTGGATAAATAGCCCTTCAAGGGGATATTTAATGAAGACTGTAGGACTCCATAAAGGAGGACAAAGCATTGAATTCTTCTTGTCCTACTCCTTATGGAGGTATGATTGTTGAGCTCAAGAAATATGGGATTTGGAGTATTTCCCATGGGTGATGCATGAATAAGGTGACAAAAGAAACCAAGGATAATCATGAGAACCACTTCCCACTAGGGAGACTTCGTGCATGCTTGGTTGGGATAATCGTAGATGGGAGATCATGGGGGATGACATTACAAGTGAATGGGGAATCCATACAGAGGCCATAAATAGGAGAGGTAGGAGGTCCCATCTCCATGAGAAGGAATGCCTAAGAGAAGGGACAAAGAACGATGGGAGAAATCCAAATAGGAGTCAAAGGTAAATACACTAAGAAGAATGAGAGTGTGAAATAAAAGGGAGACGAGAGATTCCACGTGGGGGGGTTTTCATGAAAAGAGGCAAAATGGGAGGTTGGACATGTTTTAGGGGGAGGTTGTGCCAAAGGAAAAAGAGGGGTATACTAAGCCGATGGGGTAGGGTAATTAACATAGGTCATATGGATAGGAGGCTAAGGGATGGGGTTGGGGATAAAGATTCCATTGACAACGAGAGTTCCACCTTCTCCTCTAATAATGAGTTTGGAAAAGTGGTTTGGTAGATGTTACGAGGAAAATCTCTTTATGGTATGGGGTAAACCAAAACAGATGGAAATGACTGCATAAATCAGCTCTAATATCAAGTATTCTATATAAACAAACATGCTAACAAGACAAGATAACGAGTCTACCTCTTCCAGACGTTCGATGAAGTCCACCATTGAGCACTTGACTAAAAGCTATACACCTGCAACTTGTCCTCAACAACCAAGATACACAAGGATATGGTGATAATATATAAAGTTAGAACATATAATAGCATAATCTGTCAATATTCATAACAATTACACCCATGGAATATTAATTCAAATATTTTCAAGACATTAATTGGACAAGAAAAGAGTATTTCTATTAAAATGTAATCAACATAAGTGTATGAATGACAAGCTTTTGTGTTGACACATTTGGAATCGAGAAACTAACTCCCTTCGAGCTGGGCCTCCACCACTTCAATCCTCCACCAAAGGCAAGCTAATATAAGAGATACAATGAGGTCATCAAATAGGGAAGATCTTGGGGGATGAACAATGTGTTTAAACTTAAAATGACAAAGGGATGCAGACTCAATATGAAGTGAATAATTTCTTTAGAGTAACTTTGCTCTCAAAGTTGATTTCTTCTCCCTTTCCATTGCTTGGATATGGACCATTGATAGCCTTCAAATGGAATTGAAGGGCATATTCAGAATGTTTCCAATATATGGAAGGTCAAGGATCATGGATCTCATGATGTGATATGGAAACCAGACACCATTTTTTAATTTTGGGCACAAAACCTGATGTACGTGGGTTGTAATGGTGTAACTTGCATATACGCATGTTGTATTGTTGTTAGTGCACGTATATGTGGAAAAATATGGATTTTAGCTCTGGGAATTGCAAAAAGGGACTTCAAATCTACATAGGGAAATGGAAAATGGATTCTAAGCAAGTTTCATGGGGTGAGGAAAATATTTCTATAACAGATGCCCCCTAATGTGTGAGGTCAGAGGAGTATTTGTGATGGATGAAATACATTATAATTCCCAGAAGTGGAGTAATGGAGACCCAGTTGGATGAACTAGTTGCTCATAAGAATATTACAATCCATAATGACTTTGTGCACATGGTTGCCAATTTGAATTACACTGTAGATCCATGTGGAAATATACCAAACAACTTTTCATGGCCATGAATAGGAAATACAAAGGCAGATACATGCCATAGGCTGTCATAGTCACAAACAAGGCCCAGTGAAAACGAGTCTCAAAATCAATGTAAAGATATATGTATACAATGGAGTACAATCTAATCTCCCATGATCACTGAAGTCATAAAGGTACTAGTCCAATGAATGATAGCAACAACTCAAGAAATATGCGACTATGAAATAATGTCTTCAAGTCTTCTACACGATCCACCAAAGGTGAAATTATACATCATGTGAATAAAGGAGTTGAGGTTGAACACAATGAGACTTCGTTTTTACCAGCCATTAAGGTATATCCTTAGCAAACACGAGATAACCTACTGATAATGAAAGTAGGTATCAAGGCACTTAGTACATTCTTACAAGTGTGAATGAAGGATTTGAGGTTGAACACTTGAAGAATCCATCGATTAGGAGACATTGATGTATTCCCAACTGTCGATGGCGAGAGAACCTGTCACTGATGACCGAAAGCCTCTAGGTACCCATAAAACTCTAGGTCTTGCTTCCCAAATAGATGAGATGAATTCAATGGAAGGAGACCTGATGAAAGGAGATAATTAAGGCATCTCTCATTATTCATTATGAGGTACAAAGCAGTAGATTGATGATTTTGAGGAACTCGAACGAAGAACATTTTCATGAACCAACAACCCTATGCGTCTTTTGCATGCACTAGATGCAAGCATTACATGAAAGAGACCTTATGAATAACAACCAATAATGAAAACTACTGACAAAGGTGAGGAAACCACCAATAAGGATAATGGCATCCAAGACACTACATGAATCCCAATGTGTGAATAGATTTCTTGTCATCGAACTCAAGGTAAACCCCCCAGTCAGTGACGAATGAGGAGATGTCGACTGTTGGGTTCAAGGTTACCTACCCATAATGAAAGTAGGACTAGGGTGCACGGTATAAATTCTAAGGACATGGTTGAAGGATGCATCACCTTCCAAAAGAAGAGTGGGATTGATCGAATATTGCATAGGAAATGTCACTTCCTTATACTTTTTACTCTCCAAGAGAAGAGTGGGATCGACCGAAGATTAGATTGACATGACCACTTCTTCAACCTTTGGTTGAAAAGGATGCAAGACAACAAGGTCAAGAAATGCATCACCCCCAATAACAGGAGTGGTTTTGGTTGAAGGTTGCAACGACATGACTGCTAATTGAATAGGATGCGAGACAACAAGGTCAAGAGATGCATCACCCCCTAAAGGAAGATGGGTTTCAACTGAATATTTCATTGACATGACCACTGTATCAACCAAATAAGGACTATAATGTTGGGAAACCAAAGATGTCTCAAAACCCAAAGGGAACCCAAGAAAGGACCACTCTTCTTGTACCACAGCAGTAGCAGGGCACAAACGAGTAAGGTGATCTCCTTTGAAAATCCTACAAAGGAACTTGGGATGACGTCTTATACATATAGGATTCTCAATCGTATGAATTCCCCCAACATGACTTGTATAGGCTAGTAGCAAATCTCCAACATGAATTGCAGAGGTTGGTGATGAATGCCCAAAATGACTAGTAGAGGTTGGTGACGAACCTTCAACATGACTATCAGAGGTTGATGATGAACCCCCAACATGACTAGCAGAGGTTAGTGATGTATGTGTAGTGTGACTAGAAGTGACTAGATTTGTGCCCCCAACATGACTTGCAACGGTTGGTTGCTGGTATTCAACATGAATTTTAGAGTTTGTCGACCAATATCCAACATGACTAGAATAGGTTGGTGATATAATGCCATTATGAATTGCAGTGACTGGACTGGCGGTGGTTAGTTGTGGCATTTGAGACCAAGGTTCTAGGAAATACTGGTTTTGAGAAATTGCAGGCCAAGAAGGGTTTTGGTATACACCATGGCCCTGTCCAGCAAGAAAATATCCTCCTCCAAAATTATTCATAAAGGGTTGTAAGGGCATCGTCACCGAGAAAGTCATTTGCAAAGAGAAAGCGACATGGCAAGGGTTACTCCAGCGAGGATATGTGTTTCCCCCAAATGAAGGAACTTTGTGAAGGGGTTTGCGCATACTGTAAAAATGACTCGCCCCGGATGGAATACCAGAGGACAGACAGAGGTCCACCATGGGAAAAACGTTTGTAGGAACTGGCATAACAGAATAAGGATAGATGGATGGGGTGTAATAAGTAGAATGATTTCCCATTTGAGAAATTTCTCTTGGAAAAGTGAAGCTAGTATTGGATCCATAGGAAAGAATATTTCAACCTCCTACAGTAAAATTTGGTTGAGGGATATGAATCCCACCAAACTAAAAGGTAGAATAAGGAGGCATCATGCCTCCATACCCAACACTAAGATTCACATAAGGTGACGAGACAAAGGATGGAAAGTGTGAAGACATGTCTGGAATACAAAGAGAAAAATGATTAGAGGCCCAAGGTATTGGCTGAGTATCATGATTTAGCATACCACTAGGAAATACAAAAATTTTCGTCCCCATGGAATGGGAAAAGACCATGGGTTGGGTAGCACTAACTCAGGGAGTCACGGGGGCTCCACTAACCATAACAATGAAGTCTCATGATGCAATACAAAATCCTAAGTCCAACTAAAAATCAAAGAGTACACCAAAGTAAACAAAAGGGCCAATATACACATAAACAAAATATAGTAGTTGAAAAGGGGGCTCCCTCACTACAGTAGCTATGCGTCACCCAAGAGGGGCCTGAGACTCCCTTCAAAAGATCAGAGGTATTAGAATCATTTATAAGGGCCCTCATTGGATTAACAATGCAGTCGGTCAGATCCCCTTGGAGAGGTAATCCTCCATAAAGAATGTGTGTTTTCCTCCCCTTATCTGACTCAGGGTACCTGCAGGATAACCTCTGCAAGTAACCTATGTGTCTACCTATGTCAAGCAACTAAAGCCACCATGATATAACCAATGCGTAGGAAAATAGTCATAAGTCAAGTCCACCGTATGGGCAGGGAAACAAAGCCTGAAATATCGAAAGCACCACCTCTCATAGAGGTAAATGAACTAGCAAGACCCCTAGATAAGAATAGATCCCTAGAAGTATCTTTGACGCTAAGAAGGTATTGGAGGGATATCTGCTCAACCAACTTCATTCGACCTTGTGCTTAACTCCAGTGTGAGCAGATCCTCCCGACGTCACCAATTATACAATGGATTTCACCACTCCCTTAGTCAGACACATACGTTGATTTTAATATCCTTGGAGATGTTAACTCACAAAATCCTATTCCAAGGTTCTAAATATTAAGCTAGTTTGTGCACCCTAAAAAATAAAATTGTTTCTAATCAATTTCAAATTTATCATCATTACTTTTAGTGGCTTTGTTTACTCAAAAGATGTGGTTGTGAAAATAGTGATGTTATGACTGAACAAGTAAAATAAATGAATATTCATATAATCCAAAGTCCTAACTTTAATTGTCAATAAATGGTAAGCTTTTAAAAAATGAAAGTTTCAATTCACCTCTACAATTTCAAATAAGATGCAATATCTGCATACATGTATCAAGATAAATGATAAGAAGCCAAAAGATCAAAATTCATAATGAAAAATGTATATTTTTGTATTTTCAATATAAAGGGAATGAAAATCCAAGGACTGAACAATATCTTTATATATAAACCCTATTGTAAGGAAAAGAGACAAACCAAGCATGATATCAAGAAGCAAACACCCAACCCAAGATGCAAGGACAACTAATGAAAAACGATGATGAGAAAGAAAAACCACCCAAAAATTCAACCAAAGGAAGGTTCCCTAAAAATCTACATGCACTTAACAATCATGACAAAGATCCAATAAGACTCAACAACCATCAAAACTTACCCAACAAACACCAAACTCAACAATCAAGCAAACAAGGATGATGTATGCGACTATTTAATAAAAACCATGTATGTACGTGCCCTATAGAACTACATCTCGCGTATGTACACATATGTCAAGGGAAAACCTGCATATATGTATTAAAACACTGCCAGGTTAAGGATACGGCCAAGAAACTCAGACTCAAAATGAAAATAGGTTGTCAAGCAATTAGACGACAAGAAACTCAAGATAACTGAGAGAAATCAAAGGAGAAAAACACTCCAAACCCCGAAAAGAAGATTCCCTCCCCAATATGGTCACCAATTCTGTTACAAGGAAAATCACTCTATGGCATGGGGTAAACCACAATAGATGGAAATGACTGCAGAAATAAACTCTAATCCCGAGTATTCTATATAAACAACATGCTAACAAGACAAGATAAGGAGCCTACCTCATCCAGACGTTCAATGAAGTCCACCATTGAGCACTTGATTCAAAGATATACACCTACAACTTGTCCTCAACAACTAAGATACGTAATCATATGGTGTTAATATATAAGTTAGCACATATAATAACATAATCTATCAATGTTCATAACAAATACGCCCATGGAATAATAATTTTAATATTTGCAAGACATTAATTGGACGAGAAAAGAGTATTTCTATTAAAATGTAATCAATAGAAGTGTATGAATGGCAAACTTCCATGTCAACACGTTTGGAACTGAGAAACTAAGTCCCTTCCAGTAGGGCCTCCACCACTTCAATTCTCCACCAAAGGAAAGATCACATAAGAGAGACAATGAGGTTCTCCATCAAATAGGGAAGATATTTGGGTTTGAACAATGTGTTCAGACTTAAAAGGACAAAGGGATGTAGACTCAATATGAAGGGAATAATTTCTCCATAGTAACTTTTCTATCAAAGTTGAATGCTTCTCCCTTTCCACCAGTTGGATATGGCCCATTTATATCTTTCAAATGTAACTGAAGGGCCCAATTAGAATGTTTCCAGTATATGGAAGGTCAAGGATCATGAATCTCGTGACGTGACATGGAAACCTAACACCATTTTTTAATTTTGGGCACAAAACCCGATGTACGGGGGTTGTAATGGTGCAACCTACGTATACGCATGTTGTATATATATTAGTGTGCGTATATGTGGAAAAATATATTTTTTAGCTCTGGGAATTGCAAAAAGGGACTTCAAGTCTACATAGGGAAATGGAAAAGGCCTTCTGAGCAATTTGCATGGGGTGAGGCATATCTTGCTACAACAGTAGAGAATTCATACCCCTTTTGACATTCCAAGGAAGGACCCAGTTGAAATCCTTTAGAATACCTTGAATTCAACTAAAAATTAAGTGAAGATGTGCATCCACTGGAAGAGTAGAAAGCCAAATATGGCTTATTGGTTTTATGGAATCTCCACGACTAAGAGGGTTCTAATATTTCTAGAGTTGGATATCAATAGGACCTATAGGAGAGTGTATGCGTTTGCTTGATTATTAGTGACGACACCTAGATTCAAAGAAAAAATGGATGCGATTTTTTCTCAAAGGCCATATAGAACCCCTCCCACACCTGCCGCCCTAGGGTTCCATTTGGAGGAACCATCAAATAAAAGGGTGAAGTGGTCGTGATCCTATAACCAGTGGGATAATCCAAGAGTCATGAGTTGAAGTTTCCAAAATAATCTAGGGTGAAGGGGGGGGGGGAGGTAGATATCAAAATAGGTAACTGCATCATCTATATTGATTACCAATTTTCTAGAGTTTCAGGTTGAGAGTTTCATAATCTTCTTTAGTTAAAGTGTTCCAATAGGAGACCTCCATATTTGGCTACCACAAATTTAGGTCTTAAAAGAATCTCCTAGAATACCCCTTTATTGCATGCTAACTAGATATTCCCACTGAAAATAATTGGTAGGATCGACTAGAATATTTTGAATATTGTCTTAGATTCGTAGGAGCTTAGGTATTACTGGGGATAGAGGAAGAGGAGGTTCTCCAATGAAGAGGGCCAATGAAGTTTGAAAACAATTCCCTACAATAAAGTGCTCCAAAAATCCTTGAAGAAGGTGAAATGTAAGAAAATATTAATAGAGGAATCTAAATCAACACAACAGAGCACACACCTGCTCGGGCCTTGGATTCCATGCCTTGCCATATTTTTCCTAGTGAGAATTTTTTATGCATGAGAGTCTAGCATAAGGCATTAATTTTGGGAAGACTATCAATATTGTATATTCCTTTCCACCAGCTAAAAGTTGCAGAGAGACCATATTCCAAAAATTCCAACTGATATCCTTTTCTGACATAGTAACCTAGCTTACCCCATCCTTTGGAGTCTCTGGAAACTCATTGAAGGGGGGTGAAGCCCTAGATATTGAGAAAGAATACCTTGGATAGGGGCTACACAGGGGTTGGGAGGTCTTTGAAATCCCAACCCGACCAACTACTTGACTTCTCATCCCATAGAGAGATGCGAAACATGGTGAGTTTGGTTTGTTGATGTAACATGGTTTTCAAAGGAAGAAGGTATTGAAAAGTAGGGATGGGAGGCACCCCCATTATGTTTTACTACCATATTTTGATATGATTTACATTCCATGGGGCATAGGATAAGTTAGGAGAGAGGATTGGAAGAGAATCATGAAGGAGACAATGGATTTCGGAGAAAGAAGAATGGGGAGGTGGATCATCAAGGCATGTCAGAAAAGGGCTAGGGAAGTATTTATGATTTAGGACTTTTTTCCACCACTCAATACATCTAGAGACAAGTCTCCATAGAATATTGGTGCCAAGATATTTATTCATTATAGAGGGGTCCCTTATCCCAAGCCCCCCATGGGATTTAGGAGCCCAAACCACTTTCCAACTCACTATATGCAATATTGTGTATTTATATTCCCCCCTTGCCAAATAAACTGATGGATTTCCTGGGTGAAAGAAACATTGTAGGAGGAAGGAGATAGAAAAAAAGAGAGTTTATATATTCGTAGGGTTCTTAGGACCGATTTGATAAAGACAATTCTTGCAGTGGGATTGAGCCAGTGTGCTCCACATTGGGTAAATTTGGACTTGAGTTTGTCCAAGGTGGGTTTCCAGGAGGCAAATGATAGGGGTTTAAGGAAAATGGTAATTCCCAAGTATCTAAAATATTTCCATTTTTCATCAAAGGGGAAGATGATGATTGTGGATATTGCACGAGTAAGGATGACATTAGTGTTCTAGGTGCAGATCTAGATTTTAGCATTATTAACCAAAACCATAGATTCTTTAGCAAAAAGGTCCAATTTGTATTTGAATATGGAGGTGAGGATTGTGGAGGTGCCATTAATGAGACGTTCTGATCATCAAATTGTGAATGATTAAGTGTTTTGGTGCCCCTCACAATTTTGATTCCTAGAATGGGTTTCTCTTTCCTGGCATGATCCAACATTCTATTGAGATCCTCATCCATGAGAATGTATAATAGGGGGGTGGGGGGGATTACATACTTGACACAAGACTATAGAGGCACAAAAGAAATAGGTGGGGAATCCATTAAAAAAGGGGGAAATCTAGGTGGAGGAGAAGCGTGTAGAGATCCAATTGAGAAAGATTCACTCAAAGCCAAATTTTTTTAGAAATTCCAAGTGGAAATTGTGCCTGACCCTGTTAAAGGAATTGGACATGTGTAAATTTATCTTCATTTCTTTTTATCCTATTGTTTTACTTGAGTGAATCACTTCCTAGACTAGAATAATGTTTTCAATGATCTGTCTCTTTTCACAAAGCCCCCCTGACTAGGGGAGATAAGCTTAGGAAGAAGAGGTTTAATTCTATTGTCTATGATATTTGAGATGATTTTGTAAGATACATTATAAAACGAAATATGTCAAAATATAGAAAAGGATGAGGTTTGAAATATTTGGGACTATATAAAGAAAGGAGGAGTTGGTATTACCTGCCATCCACGCCGATTTCTGAAGATACATCGCCATTCTAACCATATCGAATTTGATAGTCTTCTAACAAATTTTGTAGAAGTGGGGGGAGAACCCATCCGGATCTGGGGAATTTTCTAATTCAATTTATTGGATGGATTTGAATACTTCATGTTCCTCCACATGAGAAGAGAGATATTCATTTTATTTCGAGGTAATGATTGTAAGGATACGAGCCAACAACTGAGAAGTATCTTCGAGCTGAGTAGATGGCGGATCAGTCTACATGATATTAAAGTGTTGGAAGGATGCCTCTTTGATATGGGAAAAAGAAGAAGTTTTCGATCCATCAACCATCATGATCTATTTTATTTTATTTTTCCAAATGTGGGATTTGGCCTATCAATGGAAGAATATGGTGTTCCTATCCCCTTCTTTGAACCACAGGATCCAAGATTTTAGGAGCCAATTTTTCTCCTCTAACCTAAGAGAGCTATGATATTGTTGTAAAAAAATACTACTCTTCCTACGTCATCTCCCATGTGACACACTCTTGTTTCATATTCTTTGGATCAACAAAAAATGGAAACCCCTTATCAAGGGTCACCTCTTGCATGTGTTTTGTGGCAGAAGATTCTTTCCCTTTCTCTTTGAGGAAAAATAAGACTGAGATATGATATTCCATAGTGGCCCATATTTCATGGGATCTAGAAGTATATACCTAAAAGTTGGCCCATATTTCTAGAAAAATGAGGGGCTAAGTCAACCATGACGAATAAGATAAAAAATTAATTAATTCAAAAAACAATCCTATGGCCAACTATGAAACCAATACATAGAGAACACACCTAATCAAATCTAATATATCAAGCAAGAAAACATGCGGGTTAAATGGTCTTTCGAATATGGGATGTCAAGACATCAATAAAGATATGAGAAGCAGTTACAATAATCGTTTCACAACATATCCTGAAGGTGAAAGTAAACTCTCGTAGGAAAATACCCTCCCTGATTTGTTGAAGTGGAGATTAAACATCTTCCTTAGGTACCACAAGGATTCCCCTTTATAGTCACCCATGTAACTACCTAGGATAGGTCAGTAAGGTTACCACTTCACAAAAATATGACTAGGTGCAACAATCGTCAGTTAAGACTATCGTGTAGGCAGGGCATACCAGGTCAAGTTCTTGCACCCAAAATTTTAAGAACGTTGGAGTTACTATGGGTACTTTAGAGATCACTCAGGCATTGATTCATCTCACTGATTTGTATACTATGACATACACCCACATTTGTACATGGTTGTGGCTATGTTTTCACTTGTGACATTGATCCATAGTGTATTCTTTTGTGGCCATGATCTAATTTTTTGCGCCATGCATGGATCCAAAGTGTACTATTTTTGGTGGCTATGCTTAATTTTTATTATCTAGCATGGGTATTATTTCCTTGGGGATGTTATTATTATGTAGGAACGATGATGGTTTCTTTCTAGGTTCCTTCTCCCACAAGATCTATGATTACTTCGTAAAGTATTTCGGTCATCGAACACTTCTTATGACCTCACACTTTAGGGGGAATATATTATACATTTATTTTCCACCTAATCATTTGATGGGAATCATCTAGAGGTTAGTAGTTTAAGACATTTAATTATTCCATTTTTCCCTTGAGTATACACCACCTTTGTACTCGGTCACATGTTGTCCCTTTACATCCTGTGACCAAAATTGATGGTCACTCCCTGTCCTTTTACAAGGTGACACTGGTTTCTCTCTGGAAGAATGTAGGGCATGACCAGGTCTGTTATTCCTCAATTATCATTAGTTACTAAAGAATGAGATGAAATCTCATATTAATTAGAATTCAACCTAGAGAATCCTTCTATCTTGAGTGCCTAAGACTTATCCTTCATATTGTCTCCATTATCATATGTATATTTAGGATCTCTCATGGGAAAAAGAGGGAGGAAAAGAGAAAATAAGTTTATACTGTCGAATTAATTACGGATCTTGGGAAAGGAAATTGGGAGAGGCTTCATCAGGCTATCAGATTGTAAGTTGTAAAATGTTTCATTTGATCAATAGAAGTTGCAGGTGACTTTCCCCCTTATTTGATTGTATATGATTATCATAATCTTTGGAGAGAATTAGGATTTTCATATTATATCATTAGATGTATTATAAATCTATACATGATACACTTGATCTTGTGAAATGAGTTTGTTTGTGCCTTCATTTGTGTAGATCCGCAATGACAAAGAGTGAAGGAAACCTTCGAGAAATAAAACAAAAAAGGAGCGTGCAAGGACAAATGTCAGGTGGTCGGGTAAGCCCTTTTATTCCATTCACTTATAGGTCATTTCCATGTATGATTTAGATCTAGGAAGGTCCACTATTTATATCTCTATTATGTCTTAGGTCTAGGGAGAGCCTAAGGGAGGTTCCAAATCCTACCAATTAATGAACCCATTTACATGGGGATCCTCATCCTTTTCCTACTTTTGGAAATATTGGTCCTCCTTACATTGCTACATTAAGTCTTCTTGAATTCACTATAGGGTTACTTGTATGTTTGTTTTCCACTCTTGTGATCCTGAATGCTCCTGGTGCTTCGAATGCAAACCTTCCACCCCAAGAAAATAAACCTCATGTTGATCATTTTACTTCTTCTCCTGTACGGTCTTATTCCCTTTCTTCTTCCTCACCTAGTGAAAGTATTAATGCTAGTAACTAGGAGGATAAGAACAAGAAGAAAAGAAAGATTAAGAAGAAGAAAAATAAGCAAGAAACCACTATTAATTATGCTGGGAGTGTTGATGATATTGACAAGCCTACCAACACACGTTTGAAGACCAAATTCCCTTGCAGGATTTGTAAGGGTGACCACCTTCTTAAGTATTTCCATGGTCTTCCCAAGGTCTTAGAAGTATGGTCCATGGATTCCCAACAACCTGCGTCACTAGCCTATGGACATTATGTTGATGACAACCCATCAAACAATGACCATATGGTTAGGAGTAAAAATGGTAAAGTCAATATTCCTTGCTGGTTATTCAAGGAAATGCGCCACACTTACCTTTTTCCCTCGTATGAATGAAACTTCGAAATTGTTGGAAGACATTTTTGTTTCTCACCAACAACATCCATCTCCTTCCCATGAGTCCTCTCCCAAAAAACCATTGGTTGATGAAGTGGTCGGTGCGATTCAATACTTGGTCGATCCCACTCTTCCCTTGGAGAGTGAAGTCAATACCACTCAGGTTATTATTTTCACTTCATATTTCTCTAGGAAAGGGGGAATTTTACCTGTTTCAATGGAACCGCCTCCAAGTAGTGAGGTTATTTCCTTTGATTGGAATAGTCTGGAAGATCCTCACCTTCCTTCATACTCGCCTTTCCAAATACCAATGCAGGTTTTTTATAATATGATGGTACATCACACTATTATAGAAGAAGGCGCTTCTGTTAGTATTCTATCCTCAACTTCTTGGACAACTATTGGTTCCCCTTAGTTTGTGTCAGTGACTCATCATCCGTGGGATTTTAGTATAAGATATAGTGAACCTTTAGGGATCCTTCCTTAATTACCCATCATCTTAGGAGGGAAAATTATCTATATCGATGTTATGTTAATCCAAGGCCCCTTGGACTTTGATTTTCTCCTTGGGCAGGACTATGTTTATGCTATGAAACCTATCGTTTCCACACTCTTTTGAGTGATGCATTTCCCTCATAATGGAAACATTGTGACCATTGACCAATTTTTATTTGTTGGTCGTGATCTGACTATCAAACATCCAACTCACTTAAATGTTACTTCTATGCAAGTGGTATCCCCCTCTCCATAGGTTAATTATGTGGCATCTTGTCCCATGCATTCAACTATTGATGAGAAGGAGCCTCTCACTGAATGCTCAACTTATTTAGAATTGTATCCTCTAGTTGACATGGTGAACCCTTCAATGGGGTTTTTGGAGCTTGATATTCATCTCATTACCCCTATTGATTCCCTTGACATGT
Source organism: Picea engelmannii (assembly GCA_009831015.1). Lineage (NCBI taxonomy): Eukaryota > Viridiplantae > Streptophyta > Pinopsida > Pinales > Pinaceae > Picea > Picea engelmannii. The sequence continues at coordinate 2,099,837 of ML779114.1, read as the reverse complement.
ATTCCTTATATAGCATCGTTCTTCCTTCTGATGAAGACCTATTGGAAGCCATGGTAGAGGGTAATGAGCATAGTTCATTTTATGTGTCAATCTCAATAAAAATGAAACAGATACCCACGATCATAGTTCATTATACATGTCAAGATCGTTAAAAAATGAAGCATATCCCCCTCCAATTAAGTCGAGTATTCCAATAGATCTCGTACCTAAACCTTCATTTCATCCACCTATGTCAATTGATCCTCTTTCTTCCTCCCTCTTTGTTGAATCTATTTCTATTAGTAGCTAGGAATAATTTTTGGTGCATAAGAAGAGTCGGCGGATGAAATGAAGCTTGGGGGGCATGTCTCCAACCTATGAACATCATGATAGAGTTAATTTTCTAACTTTTGTTGATCATGCTGAGGGAAAAGTACCAACCTCTAGACATCATGTTGGGAAGAAAACTTGCTAATGGGTATCACTTGAGCATAGTTTCATTCTATGTTTCAAGCTCATGTAAAAATGAAACCAACCTCGAGCACACTTTTATTCTCTGTTTCAATATCGTGTAAAAATGAAACTGACCCCAAGCACAATTTTATTCTTTGTTTCAAGATTGTGTAAAAATGAAACCGACCTCGAGCATAGTTTTCTTTCTGTGCCAACCTCGTTAAAAAATGAAGCAGAGAACCGATCATATTTTTAACACGTTTTAAGGATCGCAAAAACTATATGAAAAAGGAACTCTCTGGAGAACAACCGAGAAAAAGTTTATCACATTTTTCAGGCTCATAAAAATTGTATGAAAAATGAACTCTTTGGAGTCTCCTTTAATCTCTTTTTATACTCCCTAAACATGAAAATATTGCTGAGTGAGCTTGTTTCCATTCACACTCGTTAAAATTATTTGAAAGGGAATTTTTTCAATGTAAGTTTAACCCTTTTTTGGACCAGATGGACTAATTACGAAAAATGAATACTCTAGTCAACCTTGGCCAGAAGAGTCCTCCCTTGTATTGTTTTATACTTTTTTGGGCTCGAGGGACTATTTTACGAAACTTATTTGCCACACTTAGTGAGATAATGTTTGTCATGATCTCTAGAAATTTTGGGGGATAAATTTGTCATATGAAGGTAAAAGTACTATGTGCACATGTATTATTCATATTTATTGAAAAAAGGAATTTAATTTAGTGTGAGAATCCACCTCACATATAGTTTCCTAATCTCAAGGAGAAGTTGAGATTCTCATGGATGGTTAAGATATTTTCTCAAACCAATATCCTAATTTGATGGATCTTGAGAGATATTTTCTTCGTAAAATCCTTGAGAGATATTTTCCCCCGAAAAATCTTGGAGATCCCAATTTAGTGGATCTAGTGAGTGATATTGTCCTTGGAGTTTTGAGTCAGTTCTCAAATGAAAAATTATTTAAATTCCTTATGTGAGAGCTTAGAGTGGGGAACTTTGGAATATCATACCTATGATCTTGTGACATTCAAAGGGGAAGAGAATAGTTCATAGAATCATACATATCATATTGTGGCATGAAGGGGATGGAAAAATGAGAGCTTGGAGGAACACTAGCATAACATCACAAGGTTGTAAGTGTTTCCATGTTTCCATTATTAATATATAACTTGGCCTATTTATATTAATATCTACATTGTTCATTTCATGGATGTTTATATTTTTCTTGTTTAAGTCCAACATAGATAAATCTACTTTCGTATAAAGATTTATAGTAGAAGAAAAGGATTGTGTCATCTCTTGGAGGAGCACTACTTCCATACTAGGAGCTTGGAGATCAATTTCAACAATTGGAATAGCGTTGACAACCTACAGGAAAGAGGTAAGACATATACCTTTTTCTCTTTCTCTCTCTCTCTCTCTTTTGATTTCATTAATGAACATATAAATTAGTCTTAAGGGTAAATTAGTGTCCATTTGTTTTCCTTCTATCTTGGATTGAAGGAAACTCGATCCAAAGGGGATTTCACCTATCACCAGAGGAGATTTATCACAACAGATTGGAGACTCAAATGGAGAATTCCATCACTATTTAGTTAGTTTCTTCCTCTATTTATTTGACCTGTTTTTCCAATATCCTTCCATGTTGTAAGCCCCCTTATTTCTTTTCTATCTATCAGTCAGTGTTTTCTGAGGCTATTTGAAATTTTTTAGTCCGAGATCTATTGTTTTTTTCACTTGTACGATCACGATCATTGGTTTCCTATACACACAGAGTGACCCCATCCCTTTTGGTTGCGAATGACCTTATTATTGGGTGTGAACATCTTGAGAACTGCACTAGATAATGTGACCAATGCTTAGTGGTCACTCTCTGGTCGTCTGAAATTTTCAACTGGTCGCTTTGTATTAACTAACATGTCATGAACAAGAACTTAAAAATACATTTTTAAGGGGCATCCTTCAAATATAAACCAGATTTGTTTCTCTCTTTGCTTGTAGCCCTCTAGATCTTCCCCAGATCTGTCCTAACATTCATTTCGCCAACATTTTTCAAAGTCATTTGAATTTTTTTTCTTTTTTGTGCCATTTATTTATCTGATTAAAAGCACTTATTATTTTTGTGGGTATGGTTTGGATTATCTAATCTCATTCCCTTGGGCTTTTAGTGTTGTTGGTACTTTTGTGAGAGAGTGTATTTGTTCTTAAAAATATTTTGGGTTTTCCTTTATATTTTCAAACATTGTTTAAACAAACCCAACTCTATTAATTTGGATCCCACCTTAGAGTCTATTTGGAACTTTTGTTTCATTCGTAATACATTTCTTTCATATAGTTCAAAATTTTTCCCATCCATTATTGTCTATCTTGTTTGATTCGTGTGATGCAAAACATGTCCTTTTAGTCTTTTTATTGAAATATTTTTTCAAAACAAAAAAAATAGCTTTGCATTACATTTTTCAAATTAATTTTTTAAGAGTATTTGGTTTCATTAGTGGGAGTGAAAATACGCATTGTAAAAAAACATGAAGATCTACACACATGAAGACATGTTGGGGGAGACATTTATCATATGAAGGTAAAAATACTATGTGCACATGTATTATTCATTTTTATTGAAAAAAGGAAATTAATTTAGTGTGAGAAACCACCTCACATCTAGTTTCCTAATCTCATGGAGAAGTTGAGAGTCTCATGAATGGTTGAGAGACTTTCTCAAACCAATATCCTAATTTGATGGATCTTGAAAGATATGTCCTCCCTAAAATCTTTGAGAGATATTTTCTCCCTAAAGTCCTTGAAATATATGTTCTCCCTAAAAGTATTGGAGATCCCAATTTACTGGATCTAGTGAGTGGTATTCTTCTTGGATTTTTGAGTTAGTTCTCAAATGGAAAATTATTTAAATTCATTATGTGAGAGCTTAGAGGGGGGGACTTGGGAATATCCTACCTATGATCTTGTGACATTCAAGGGGGAAGAGAATAGTTCATAACATCATACCTATCTTCTTCTATCACAAAGGGACTGGAAAAAGGAGAGCTTGGAGGAATGCTAGAACAACATAACAAGGTTGTATGTTTTCCCATGTTTTCCATTATTAATATATAACTTTGCCTATTTCTCTTAATGTATACATTGTTCATTTCATGAATGTTTATGTTTGTCTTCTTTAAGTACAACATAGATAAATCTACTTTCATCAAAAGATATATAGTAGCAGAAGACAATTTCCTCATCTCTTGTAGGAGGTCTACTTCCATACTAGGATCTTGGAGATCAAGTTCAACAATTGGAGCAGTGAGGACAACCTACAGGAAAGAGGTAATCTATCTACCTTTTTCTCTTTCTCTCTCTTCTAATTTAATTAATGAACATATAAATTAGTCTTAAGGGGAAGTTAGTGTCCATTTATTTTCTTTCTATCTTAGATTGAAGGAAACTCGTTCCAAGAGGGATTTCACCTGTCCATAGGGGGAATTTATCATAATAGGGAGGCGGGGGGGGGACAAATTACCCATTAATTTCCCAATCAAACATTTTTCCAAAAACTTAAGAGCAAGGATTCTGGAGGAACCTTGATGGACTGGAACTTTAGGTATTTCATCCAACCTCTTTACAAACTGAGAAGGTTCAGGATTGGAGGAATTTCTCAAGAAGGAGACCAATGTAGAGAAATATGTGACAACAGGAGGAGGGGGGTGGAGGTAGGGGATACCCACTGATAGAGGAAAACTCCATGGTAGGCCTTAGAAGGAGGGGGTGTGCTAGGGTTTGTATAAAAAAGGATAAAGAAATTAGAAAATTCTACATTTCACCTAGTATTGTATAGTTAATTAAAAGTCATAGTTTTGAAGTAAATTATTGCTAGATTATCCTAAAATTAGTGCTAGACAATTTTAGTTATAGATCATTCAAGGATCGTTCTATGCAACACCTAAGTTCTAGATGAATGGAAATATACATTACATTCTATGTAAAAATTACAATTGTGCCCCTTTAACTGCATGTGCCATAACCTTCTTCACAACCTCTCCACACCCTTTATTGCACTTTCCACAAACTTTTTCTACAAAACCTTCATTGTATTTTCCAGAACCATGACCTTAGATACACTTTACACAACCACAACCTTGTTCTATCACCTTTATTGCAAATGACTAGATGAATATATTCAATCACTATTGTACCATCCTTGCTTATGCACTTGGGTGAAGCTTCAATTCAACCTCTTTTTCTCCTTTATGAGTCATGATTTCAAATTCAAATTCAACTTCCATACCCATCAAAGATGATTCCATGATATAGTCATGAGGTTTATGCATTGTTGGTAAATGTTAAACCTTAATAATTTTGATATCTCACAGTCATGCACGAGAGCTACTGAAGAACCCTAATAATGATAGATATCTCACTATACATACTAGAAATTTATATAATCTCATAAATATAGCAAGATTTAATTATCAGCGGCCATTCCTCCCCTTCTTTCAATTTTTCATCTTCAAGAAATCCTTTTGACTGGTGTAGTCCCACTTGACCATCACATGGCTTTATTTTTGTACTATATATTTGTGATTGAGATATGGTAACATGCATGTATCAAAGGAATATGATTCTCAATAATATGGATTATGAAAGGACCACAAACAAAAGAAATGGTTATTATGAAAGGACCACACTTGAGAATAACCACAAATCATAAAAGAAAATTCATGTATGAAGGAAGGAAGTGAGATGACCAAAAGAAACCGTGATATCCATCAATCATGCTTTTGAATAAGCATCTCTAATCCGATCAAAAAGGAGGAGTTGCATATAAAAAGATGAAACATTCATTCACCAAATACACTATCACATTATGATATTTCCTAAAAAAAGGATTGAGGAGTTGGATACACTTCAATAGATGCTATAATTTGGGAACTATAACTCAATAAATTTACATAAAAACTTTAGCTAATTCACCCTTGATATTATTCGGGCCATCTTTTCTGTTTTCTTTCTAACTATTCCTTATAATTTAACAATTATATGTCGAGAACCTACATCATTCATTTTAGTTAGAAAGTGTTATGGCTTACATCATATATAGGAAAATTCAAAGGCAAGGGTGGAAAAAAATTCCCTAGTCGAAACAAAGGGAACAAAACAACAATAGGTAAAGTCAATTCCTTACCTTGAATTGATAATTAATGTAGAGATACATGCAAGAAACATATCCTACAATTAACCAACAAACCTGCACTTGCCATAGATGTGTATATGGATGACAAAGGTTTTTTTTTTTTTTATGTTTATGTGCCATAGACATGGCTAATATGAAAGGAAACCATCTAATATCCTTTTTATACTTGGCTCTTCATAATTGGATGTTGTCATGAAAATCAATGATAAGGATCCTACAATTAACAAACAAACCTGCACTTGCCATAGATGTGTATATGGATGACAAAGGTTTTTTTTCATGTTTATGTGCCATCGACATGGCTAATATGAAAGGGAACCATCTAATATCCATTTTATACTTGGCTCTTCATAATTGGATGTTGTCATGAAAATCAATGATAAGGGCCAGTTGCCATGGCCATTGGTGTGATATGTCACGTGGAAGAAAAACAATGAAAAAATATTCACGATTGTCCCATTTCAATGTTGATGTCTCACATCATATTGTAATATATGCTTCATCAGCTACTAAACATGTTAACTTGCAAACATTGACAGGGTAACCTGACTTCAAATGCCATGTCGTGTGATGTTTCTTAGCTTTTGCATGTTAATATTTAGCTCATGTAGTATCAATTGCATAAGGTTGTAAAGAATATTTCATAGCAATCATTCTAAGGAAAAACAAAGATATCTCAAGAGAATCGAGAATTTCAAAGGCCACAAGGTAAGTATGTAAAACATTCAAATATGTAAAAGATTCAAATGAATAATCTATAATCTATAAAGTATGAGGGAAATGCATGCAAGGGAATTCAATCTAGACATTCAACTAGCCAGAAGGGGAAGGGGTTCTAATAGGCATTGGATTCACGGTTTTTTACATAAGAAAAACAAGTCAAATAGATGCTTACAACTAATGTAAATGGAAAAAATTACATATTTTTGTTGAGAAAGGATACTTCTCAAATCATTTAAGGAAAATAAAAAAAATTACATACTTCTGTTGAGAAAGGATACTTCTCAAATCAATTAAGAAAAATAAAAACATGGGACAATGCGAAGCGTTCTCTCTTTGCCATTTTATTGTTCATGTAACTTAAATTTTTTCATTAAAACCATTATGCTAGAAATATGTAACTAGTATTTTTTTAATACGACATGCTTTAGAAATGCAAATCCATTACACAATATTGTTATTATTCTGGAATTTTTTAAAATTATGATGACATAACACATATAACACTAGACACAATTAGGAATTTGCATAACATCTATGTGCATTGCAGAATAATTACATGAAACTTATGTTAATTCATTTTTGTGATTACATGTTTTCTTAAAAATGAAAAAACAAAGATTTTTTTTTTTTTTTTTTTTNTTACAAAGAAAACCAATTTTCGATTGAAAATGGATTTGTGATTTAATGTCTTTTAATTATATTTCAATTATTAAAAGAAAAAAATGCATGCACTTTTATTTCCATGAAATCATGAGGATTGAAATACTTGGAGTAGATAATTTGTATATCAATCTATAAGGATTATTCTAACTTTAAGGGCCAACATTGTTAGAAGGAGATCCTTTTATGGTTGATTCATGATTCTTGTGTTCATTGAAATTTCAATGGACCATATGATATTAGTAGTAAATAAATTATTAACATGGGAGGATGGCCTTACTCTTTACTCATATTTTTAGTATTCTCTGACTCTTAGTATGCTAATCTATAATCTATAGGTCAGTGTATGAAGACTAATATTGAGTATAATATTTAACTTCTTAGTACAACGGTAGGTCAACCTACCTTCTCAAAATTTTAACTCTTGGTTTAGGTGGGGTTTGATCTAGAGTAGGCTAGCAATGTAAGATAAAGTAAAGGAACCCAAAAATCAAAATTGAAATAGTGAAAAGAAAAATAAAACTAGTTTCAAAAATAAAACTAGTTTTGCATCAAAGGAAAACTCCAAGAAAGGGCTACTTTTTTTTCTTATACTAGACAAGAAAAACTAGTTCTTCATGAAAGGATATCTCCAAGAAATATATAATATTTTTTATACTAGATTTGTATCTTCTTGAAATCTACATCTCTATGCATGGCTATGAGTTTATGTACTTTCACTTGCTTTTCTAGTGCTTTCAGAAGGGATCTATAGTGCGCCAAAGAACTCTTTCCACTACCATCAAAATCCCTAGAGACCAAGCAGTCATAGTGAAGGAAGACATCAACTTTTTAAAATACAAGTCAACAATAGTTAGGATTCCCTAGTATGGTCTCCCACCCTCACTTGTTTCTATTAAAACAAAACAATTTCTATTAAGAAAAACATAGTTTTGGTCTCCCACCCTCACTTTTTTTTTTTTGTAAGTAAGATTATATAAAAAACCTGCCAAAATCAAAGATTACAGTATCATCATTTTATTCTAGGCTATAAACATTAAGCTTCCCCAAGGGGAAACCAGCTCTACCAACCAAACAGTTTCATAATTTAAGTCTTAAACTGACAATCATAACAAGTCTTAAAAACAAAATATTACAGCTTGACCTTTCTACTAGCATATAACAGAAAAATGCAACCCCTTGAGGGTGACCAACTTGAAAGTAATTGACACAGACAAATTATCACTATAGCATCATGTTACACATCAAATTTACTCACTTTGATAATGACCTATTGTTGTCATTACAGTGCCACAAGTCTCGCATTTTGATCGAAAGTGTCGCAAGTGTCACAAACATCATACTGTCATATTGCCTATGTCGTATCTCGAACGACATTACAAGAACACTCAAAGACGCCTTCAAAGACTAGTTTAAGAAGGAGAAATCACTTGACAAAGAGTACAAAACCTTTCCCATGGAATAGACCACTCAAAAATCATTTTTGGAGGGCAGCACTCCCCTACCGACTGTCAGGGAGTGCCAACGCTCCTTGGCTTTATTTGGGGGAGTGTTCCAATGCTTTGTACACCCTTTTGGGGGAGCGCTGGCCTTTTTGAGAAAATATTGGGTTGTTGAGGAAAATCAGAGACAAATCCCCTACATCTTTGAAGTTGTTTTGATTCGAATATGAGGTCAACGCTTGATCATAGGGAGGATCCACAACTGAAGGAGAAATATCCTCAACCTATCCCAAGAATCTCTAAGATGGTTAGGCCTCTCCAAGCCTATATAAGGAGGCCTCCTCATGGTGAAAGGTGACGCAGACCCCCTACCTCAGCAGGGTCGACTGACCTCCCGGTCTCTGGATCGATGTTCTTCTGAGCCAAAATGGCTCTTCAGGCTCCTACTGGAGCCCCCCTTGAATAGAATCCATAGGTCCTTTACGAAGACCTACCCTACGCAAATTAACACCATGCACAAGCATTACACCTCCACATGACCACAACTAGGCCTTAGCGCAAGCGCTTTCTCGCAGCTCGCGAGTTCATGGGTCGAAGACCCTTGACTCCTCTTTCTCCAAATGTCGATACGTGAGATGCGATGGGGTATGGCTCCTTCCTTGACAATGCCCTCCACGCGTAACTGTCAGCTAGGGATAAGTACTAGCGCCTCTTCGCAACTCGCGACCTCGCGAGTTGGAGTGTTGAACTTTGGCACTCTCCCTTTGCGAAACCCCGAGAGGTGATGGTTGACTTCCTTTTCGCACTTCTTGTAACTCGCAATCTCGCGAGTTGGAGTGTTGAGCCTTCCTGCTCCTCTTTCGTGAATCCACGAGAAGCGATGGTCAACGATAGGTAGACTCCTTCCCCAAACGACATGTGTCCTCCATCCGTCACCTTCTCCCACCTTCTCTATGTGCTTTTCATTTACGCCACCTGCCAACCACGCAGTCCCACCGATCGGACGCGCCACGTGTTCACAAGAGTCTCGGCGCTCAGAAATTTGCAGCTTCGGCGATCAAATTGCAACTCCTTGACCTCCCAAACCTCCGATACACAATGTGGTGAGATGTCAGATCTCACGGTTCTCCTTCCTCCTCAATCGACGGTTCAGATTGCATCGCGATCTCGCGACTCAGAATTCTGTAGAGTAAAGGCCTTCGCCTCCCAGCTCATGATACTTGACTTCACGAAATGGACCGACCTCACAGTTTCGCTATCTCGTGACTCGGGGTTTTGAAGTGCGAGGAACTCTGTCTCCCGACTCGCGATACTCAAGTTCGCGAAATGGACCAGATCATTGCTACCTGTCCTCAAAATAGACGGTCCTAATGCTTTTGGGATTTCATGGGTCAAGAGTCCCGAATCTTTCCCTTTGTGTCTCTCAGTAGCCGAAATGCCGAAATAGGCCTTTCGTTCCCCTTCTTCACATACGAGGGTTAAACCTCATCCAGCTTATTTTGGATCTGATGGTTCACGGCAACTCGACACTTCTCCACGAAGTGTCTCCACCATCCATTTCAGCTGCTCTCCTACGCGACCAACCCAGAGGTTAAACTCTACGCACTTTCCTCTGGATCCAACGGTGGTCAGCTATCTGCGTGAGATCTGATGGTTCATATATGTCTTCCTCGCTCGTTCTCCTTCTGAACCTTCTTGGCTTTCTGTTGACGGGCGAAATCGACCGTCCGTCAACTGTGAGAGTGGAACCGGTCTGGGGTTGTCTAATAACCCAAGCCGTTTGGAATGAACCACCCTGATGGGTTTAGTGGCTCCGTTAGCCGATCTAAGGTCCTAGGAAAACCAAAGAGAAAACTAATCTAAACTAACTAATATAACTAAAACTAAACTAACTAAATCTAAATAAAACAAACTAAAATAACTAATAATAAATAAAACAAACTAATACTAACTAACTAACTAATACACTAATCTAATTAAAACTAACTAATAAACATACTAACTAATCTACTATTTACAAACTACTAATTAATTAACTATCTAACTACTAATTGCAATATGACTTATTCACAAAATATACAATATCTACAATTTACAGATTTGATTAAAACCTGGAAAATTCATTTTCTTTTCTGCCCTAAGACAGAGACATATATTTTTGTTGATTTTTATGATTTTATGAACAAGAAATAAAACTTACTGAAATCAAACGATCTAATATACTAACTGGACATATATCTAACTAAAATACTAACAAATATACTAAACAGATAAACAACAAACAGACCTGGAAACGCTCCAGATTTGCCCTGTGTATGATGACTTCGAAGCTGGTCGGAGGAAGGAAACTCACATTGGATAATCCGGAAACTTCTCGTAAATGATACGCTGCAATGCTCTTTGAGTTGGTTTACAGGACAAACAAGACATAAAAAAAAATCATAACAATTATAAGATTTATAAATCTCTGCAATTAGGTAAACCTGTTATGCAAAAACTTATACTTAATAATTCAATTGATGAAGAAGAGAAATCTGTCATTCACAAACTGAATCAAGTAATTGCTATGTTTTTAAGTACTGGAAGAAATCAGATATGGATTATATTGATTAAATCATATCATTTGCAAAAGACTAAGATAGCTAAAGTAGTCATTAACCAAATGAAAATCGATACACGTAAACATGAAACAAAATATTGATATTATGAAAAGCTAAAGCTGTAGCAGAACATCAATTTCTATCTCAGTCTGTATTAAAATTCCATATCCTTGTTCTCCCACGAATGAGGATCATTATTACAAAAAAAAAAAAGTATTTAAAGGTTTTCCAAAGGGTAAAACCTCCCTGTGGAAGTTATAAAATTGTTTACATGAAATCTGGGAGATATCCCAAGATCAACTAAACTAAGAAACTAAAATGAAACCAAAATATTTCAAATATCCTCTAAACTGTCCATCAAATCCCATACAATTTCGAATTCACCTGAAAAGGATCCAAAATAGACA
>ML779114.1:2033220-2075977 GCA_009831015.1 Picea engelmannii | reverse complement strand
TAGGTTTTCCAAATCAGAGTTTTCAGGTTGTGTTTTACTTTGAGTAGGTCTGGGGAGGATTTCAATCTTCTTTTTGGCAGAAGAAACAGTCTCAGTTTCGTTGCTAGAAGAGTCCTTAAGACTAAGTATGTCTTTTTCTATCTGGCTGGCCTCCTCGAAGGCTTCTAACAACGTGGCCTTTTTTGATCGTTTAACCCAAATAGCTATGCTTTGATGCAAAGATTTAGTGTAGTAAGCTATTATAAGACTCTCAGCGGGCATAGAATCCACAGGGATTCGGTTTTTAAGTGTCAAGAATATTTGATTAAAATCTTTAACTTTTTCTTTCGGGTTCATTTTTAAGCTAGAAAGGTCCATGACCAAGACTTCTGGAGGCTTACTGTCTCCGAAATTTTCCAAAAAGCATGACTCAAATTTTTCCCAAGACACGATGGTATGGGGCTGTTGGGAAAAGTACCATGTCGATGCATTACCCTCAAAAGTATAAGGGAACAACCTACAGACAAGGTATTCATGTTCAACATTGCGGAGTCTTATGGCTAACATAAATTTTTTGATATGATCTTCAACTATCTGTTTTGAATCAGGATCAAACTTGGGAAGCCATTTCTCCGGGTGCTTAGGTAAAGGGTGCTGAGTTCTAGGTACAACTACAGCATCCTGGTCCAACCAGGGTCTAGCAGGGTTGTTCTGATTTTCCATTGGGGTAGTGGGTGTAGAAGGCTGAGAAGGTGAATTGCCTTCGTCTGACGAGGAATCTCCTCCAGAAGAGGAAGGATATGAGGGAGGTGGTGAAGGAGGTATCCCATATCCTCCTGCAGCAGGATTTGTGATTGGATCTGTAGGATTCACAGCGAGGTTAGTGTCACCTAATTTTTCTCTGATGTCAGAGAAATCCAAAGGTTGGCCCCACGGACGGTTAGGTTGCTTAAGACGAGCTAAGACACTATGTGTTTTAATAAGAGATTGGCAGACAATCTCTTGTATGTCACCACCTGTAGGATTAGGGGTTGCTGACTCAACTGTGATCTGTGGATCGTCGGTTGAAGTAGTTGTTGTTTGAAGGGGAATATTATCATGTGAACGGATTCTAGTCACTATAGGTGAGAGATTAGGGGGGGAGGAGTCTTGCGACCGCCTCATGCCATTAATTAAGTTCAGGCCCTCCTAGCGCCATTTGTTGACGGGCGAAATCGACCGTCCGTCAACTGTGAGAGTGGAACTGGTCCGGGGTTGTCTAATAACCCAAGCCGTTTGGAATGAACCACCCTGACGGGTTTAGCGGCTCCGTTAGCCGATCTAAGGTCCTAGGAAAACCAAAGAGAAAACTGATCTAAACTAATTAATATAACTAAAACTAAACTAAATAAAACTAAATAAAACAAACTAAACAAACTAATAATAAATAAAACAAACTAATACTAACTAACTAACTAATACACTAATCTAATTAAAACTAACTAATAAACATACTAACTAATCTAGTATTTACAAACTACTAATTAATTAACTGTCTAACTACTAATTGCAATATGACTTATTCACAAAATATACAATATCTACAATTTAAAGATTTGATTAAAACCTGAAAAATTCATTTGCTTTTCTGCCCTAAGACAGAGACATATATTTTTGTTGATTTTTATGATTTTATGAACAAGAAATAAAACTTACTGAAATTAAATGATCTAATATACTAACTGCACATATATCTAACTAAAATACTAACAAATATACTAAACAGATAAACAACAAACAGACCTGGAAACGCTCCAGATTTGCCCTGTGTATGATGACTTCGAAGCTGGTCGGAGGAAGGAAACTCACACCGGATAATCCGGAAACTTCTCGTAAACGATACGCTGCAATGCTCTTTGAGTTGGTTTAAAGGACAAACAAGACATAAAAAAAAATCATAACAATTATAAGATTTATAAATCTCTGCAATTAGGTAAACCTGTTATGCAAAAAATTATACTTAATAATTCAATTGATGAAGAAGAGAAATCTGTCATTCACAAACTGAATCAAGTAATTGCTATGTTTTTAAGTACTGGAAGAAATCAGATATGGATTATATTGATTAAATCATATCATTTGCAAAATACTAAGATAACTAAAGTAGTCATTAACCAAATGCAAATCGATACACGTAAACATGAAACAAAATATTGATATTATGAAAAGCTAAAGCTGTAGGAGAACATCAATTTCTGTCTCAGTCTGTATTAAAATTCCATATCCTTGTTCTCCCACGAATGAGGATCATTATTACAAAAAAATAATAAGTATTTAAAGGTTTTCCAGAGGGTAAAACCTCCCTGTGGAAGTTATAAAACTGTTTACATGAAATCTGGGAGATATCCCAAGATCAACTAAACTAAGAAACTAAAATGAAACCAAAATATTTCAAATATCCTCTAAACTGTCCATCAAATCCCATACAATTTCGAATTCACCTGAAAAGGATGCAAAATAGACAAGTTAGAAGACTCTTTTATTAATAAAATGATAAAAATTAAATTCTACAGACTTAGCTACAGAATCATCTGATTCTGTAGCTAGTCTAAAATAAGATACAGAATCAAAATTGAAATTAAATCAAATCTTTTTAAGAAATTCCATTCAATTTACATCCAACAATCATTTGAGAATGGATCATAAATTAAAATCGATATTCTATTATGAACTCAAACATGATACACACCATTTAACAGAATGCAGAGATAACAATACTCTGTTTCGATTATAGTCATGAATCGGGTAAATGAAATCATATGTAACAACATCGTAATCGTTTCTCAATCAAATCGAATCCATCAGTTATGGAATTATTTTAACATTCAATTGAAAATGAATCAAATCGCAAACACTCTGTTACAATTGTCTTATCATCAGGGGAAATAATCGAATCAAACAAGATTATTTTCAAATCACGATAACGGTATAGCAGGTGATTTAGGCTGTGAAAGAATTCAAACCATAACCGACACATAACCAAAATCGTAACAGGATCAATCAAAGAGAGTTTGTTATCGATCGTTTATCATTGCATAGTGAGCAAACAAGTTTGATTTTCCTTTACCAAAATCGTTCCAATCAAACGAATTACAACTGGGTTTGACCAATTCATTTTTACACATTTAAAATCAAACCAAACAACAATCCAAACGAGTGAATTAATTGGCTGAGTTTAGCATATTCGTTGCAAATCATAATCGTTTTATGTTTCGGACATAGTTTCATAGGTTTAATGAGACCATTGTTTTTATAAAAACAGAGTAGTTATTTCCAAATTTAAGTCAAACAGAGTGGTATTTGTGATTTGGAAAATCGTATGACAAAGCACATTGTAACAACTACACTTCCGAAATTATTTGTCAAACACAACATACGAATCATACGAGATCGAATCCGAGGGTAATCGTATTCTAAATAGAGTATGGAAATTCCCATGAGAGGTGAATACAAAACGAATTGTATTAAAAACACACCATTAATTCGTTACTTCACTCAGACAAGCTTAGCAAATGAAATCCAAACGAATAACCATAAAAAAAATCTATGAGCAAATCGTATATCGAATCGAAACTCTTTCTATTTTAATCAAAACATAGCCATGTACAGGATGATCACCGAATGATTAGAGGCATTTGAATAAGTGATCAAACTATTAAAAGCTGAATCAAAATCATTATAGCAAACTAGATTATTTACAAAACAAAGCGATGTGAAAACCACACCTGTGTAGCGACAAGGCTGCTTGTTTATACCAGCTTGGAATTTACAATAGCCGTGGCTGATTCCACAT
Source organism: Picea engelmannii (assembly GCA_009831015.1). Lineage (NCBI taxonomy): Eukaryota > Viridiplantae > Streptophyta > Pinopsida > Pinales > Pinaceae > Picea > Picea engelmannii. The sequence goes on along the minus strand of ML779114.1, from coordinate 2,072,166 downwards.
TTTTGAACAGGATGGAGTCGGTTGTCTTTTGTTTTTTGTCTGTCGCTTGTAGCTTGGCCTTTTGACTGGTTAGGACTGCAATCTGGTCTTCCAATGATTGAATCCTCGATTGGAGTTTTGGAACATCAATATAATATCGCTCTAACCATGAATTGCATTGGTCACAGGGTGACTGTGTGGGTTTAGATAGAGCAGGCGAGGGTTTGGGCAAATGATTGAGGGTTTCACAAGGCACTTTAATACCCGGGTAGTTAGGGTCGTCCTTTAGGCAGGGGTTTAGGTTTTATACAAAATCATAAGGGGGATCATGACACAAACCTTGCGAATAGGGGTATTTGCTGGCCAAGAAATGCTCAACTTCCGAATTGGAGTCCTCACTCAAGACGATAGGGTTTGGCTCAACAGGGGGTTTTGGCTTGTTCCTTGCCATCCATGAAATCAAACGTGCATTCTTTTTACCCTTATCGTTAGCAGTAGGGTTTGCCTTGGGATTTTTTGTCACAGTCTTAACAGTCTCAACACTCTTAGTCACAGTGTGAGGTAAGTCGATAGGAGGGTCGACTGAGGATTTAGGCAGTAGGACATGGTAGGGCACTGGGGGTATAGCCTTGACCTCACTCACTACAGGTTTGTCAACCTGTGTAGGTTTCAGATCCTCGAAACCATTCCAAGCAACGAAAATGCTCCAGCTATCCCCGTGCAAACTCAAATGATAGACAACAATGAGCTTTATAAGCCAATAATGAAACAAGCTACTGTCATCCTGGTGCCTTTTGAACTTCTTCGACATTTTAAATAGGCTACGATGCAAATAATAGGGCATATTGAGCTGATATCCCATAAAAACCATAAGCAAACGCAGGTGGTGGAGGAACACAAGTCCGTATCGACCTTCACGGGTCACGAAATGTTTGATTATCATCAATAAATCATGCCATCGCGGTTTAAGTGTAGAGATAGACATACCTCTGTCACACGAGGTAACCTTGCGCGAGAGGAAGAGCAGTGTCCATGGGACCTCCTTGACATTGCAATTATTGAACCATCGTTGTCCAGTGGCAGGCAAACTCATAGAAAGACTGATAAATTTCTCATCAATTTCCAATTGTATGTCGCCTACTTTGGCTCGACAGCCATCGAAGGTCATGGAAAACTGTCGAGCTACGCAAAGGTTAAAACCCTCAAAACGTTTCATGAAGGTAAGCCATCCAGTGTCTGCCAAATCTTGGTGGGCATTGTCAAACATCAGCAGGGCTTGATTGCCATTGGGTTCAACTCGCATGACTGGGGCCATGGAGCCGAATGCATGGTAAGGGAAGGGTTCGAATTCATCAACACACACTGTAACAGAGCTACCCGAACCAACAGCAATGAGCGAGCAAAAGGGGTAAGCATAAATGCGAGCATGCAAAGGTGGTGGAGTCATTCACTACCATGCACGATAGTTATGGCAAGGTACAACCGCCAATTTACACATCTATTCAAACAATCATAGCATAGCTCAAAAATCATATCATTTGGCCAACCAAAGAATCAAATGGTAAGTGTTATGCCAACGTGCCAAATCAACGTTAGACTATAGTTTTTAAACTATCGACATTCAACGTGAAACCAACACCAAATGTTAGCCATGCACCATTGTATAAACGTTTAACCAATGTTCCCATTGATATTCATATAGTCGACAAGCCAAAATTATGAAAGGATTAACATAAGGGTTATATCAAAAGACATATATATATATAAATTAATCATAGCCCCTATGCATTTTCATAGAATCAATGATCAGGCAAGTTATAAAAAGCGTAAATCCAAATTCTTAATGCCTTATAAACTCAATAAAATAAAGTTATGCAATCAATATAAGAATGTCCAATGAGCACAGTTCGAAAGTCCTTCCAGCCACATAACGATAAACAAAAGGTAAATGCAGTAGGCATATCGATAAAAAGATCATGATAGTTCAGATAGTGATCGAAATGTGACCTCGAAAGGAAAAGTTTTCACGCTTACAGTCGTGAAAACTTAACGAAGACAAATGTGCAAATGTCGCAAGAAATGAAAATGTTGTCTATTTGAAAAATGCGATGAAAACTTGATGTTTGCAAGACATAGGCGTAGGCAGCTTGTGAGACGATAGAAAAAGGTGAGTTGGCTGCCAACACTTTCTGACTTAGAATATTTCTAAGTCTCTAAGGTCTCGGCCCTCGATTCTTCCTCTTGCGAGTCTGATTCCTTCAGGTCTCATCTGTGTTAGAGAAACACTCCACCTCCTGATCTTTTGAACTTGAAATAAGTTCACTCTGAGAACACTCCTTGTGCTATTCCTTTTGATCTTTAGAACTTCCAACAAGTCCTTATTCGCACACTGCTTGTGCTGCTGAGTTTCAGATAACTCAATCTGAAGTATTTCTTGCAAAGAAATGCTTCACGCCCTCTTGGCATTCTTCTACTCAATGCACACCTTGCAGAGCCTTTCTTCACAGAGTGTTTAGTAACTCTATAAGTGCCTTCTTTTTGACACTTCTCTTTTCTCAGAACTCAAAATAGAGTTTTCTGGTGCACTCTATGAACTTGCTCAATGCCCTCTTGGCAGAGCTTTACAGAACCTTCGATAGTTCTGTTTCTTCTCTGTGCCTATATTTGCACAGTTCCTCCTTCAGAGTATTCAGTAACTCTGAGGCTTCCTTTGAGTCTGTGAATTCCCCTGGTGTGCACTGCTTGCATGTTCTTTCTGACTCTGCAGAGTTCAAAATTGCACTCTTTGCGTTGGCTCCAGAACTTCCATTGTTCTGTTGTGCACTCCTTGCATAGCCTAAAGAACCTAGCCAGAAACCGACAAACTCACAAACAGATAGTAAAATCTATCTATAACCTGTATTTACAACATACAAGTTTACATTCAAATGCATATTCATGCACATACAATTCATCGGCAGGAAAAACTGCTCTTTGTATTCATCTCCAAATGTCTATACAAATGTTTACAAATGCTGGACTGTAACAAGTCTCAACTCTGTCTCCCATGAGACCTCTCTACCTGATAACTCCTCTCTCTCTGGGAACTCCTCTCTCCCTGGGAACTCCTCTCTCTCTCTCTCTCTCTCTCTACTCTAATTTCCCCCCTTTTACAAAATGAGGGTTCTCTCGAGCTTATCCTCTACCTCACCATCTTTGAGCTATCACTATCATAGATCGACTTCATTACATAAATGGAAGTCGCAGATCTGACTGATCTGGACTTAGCTACAGGTAACCAATTAAGGAAACCTCAACCACTACCTATACAAAGGCGTGGTCTAGTCTCTATCAGCCTTACAATGTTAAATTCAATTTCAAAAATTGGAAAATGAGAGGGTTGCGTCTCTCCTTTTCATGAATGCGCGTTGGATGTGCTTGTTGGCTGGCACTTATGCTGAGTTGGAGCGATGATCCTGCATCATACTCCTCAGCTGGAAAAATCATGATCTCCTGATCATGAGCTCCTTTTCTCCAGGACTGAAATCCACCTGGATCCCAAACTTTCCCTTGGAGCTATCCATCTGCTCCTTTCCATCTATGCTACTATTGTTGTTGCTTCTTATTCTTCCATGCTTCTCTTGGAGGCTTCCTTCTACTCAGCCTCTCATTGCTGGTAGTCTCTGCTGCTGAACTCAACATCAGCCTTATGATTTCCTCTATCAACTTGTCCAGCTGCTCCCATGGCTGGCTCTCCTTATGTAGTCCTCTCTGCTGCAATTCCTTCATCTTAGTGGGTAGATCAACTTGATCCCCCCTGCTATATTTATTTCTCTCTATGGCACTAAGTGGCCACTCTACTATAGACTCCAGCTCTGCAGTCTCCTCACTGAACTGTTGTTCAACTTCTTCCTATGGCAATTTTTCTACTACCATTTCTCTTTGTGTTGGCTCAAGTCCAACTTTTCCCAGCTGCTCCTGGGGTTGGTATGATCCTCCATCTGCTTCCAAATTGATTTGTTGGATGTGAAAGCTTTGCACCATCACCCTTCTCTCTAGGGATTCCAATTCTTCGCATAGATCAACAAAGTCCATGTTGTCTACTTCTTCTTTTGCTGCAGGCTTCAGTGCTACAGTCATCTCTGTTTCAACTTCCTCGCTAAAAATTTTGAGCCATTCTATTGAACGCTCATCCTCTTCATCTCCTTGGGAAAATGTCAGTGTCTGCTCCACTTCTTCCTCCCTGACAAGTTTTTCTGGTTGTCCTCCTGCTATTGCTGCATCTGCAACACCTGCTCTGGCCTCAACTAGGATGCTTGGTAGGAATACTCGAATTCCCCCAATCATCAGAATGCTCTTTTGATTCTCTCCTGTCAGCACTCGTTGATCTGAAATCTCCTCTGAGTTCATGAGACTTTTAGACAGTCTCATCTCCTTTCCCCTGCCCATCTGGAAATTTGGGAATTTTCTGCTGCCCACCTGGCAGTCTATGAGATCCCGTGATCCCATCTTATTTCCCACCTGGCAATCTGAACTTTCAGCACTGCTCCCCTGGCAATATGCAAGACCTTCTGATGATCTCTTCCCATTGCTCACCTGGCAACTCGAAAGTACACTTTTTCCCACCTAGCAGTTTACGAGATCAATCGATCCCACCTTGATCAACACTCCTTGCTGACCCGAACTCATCCCTGAGTTCATGAGACTTTCAGACAGTGTCATCTACTCTCCCTTTCCCACTTGGCAATATGGGATTTTTTCCCTGCCCACCTGGTAGTTTACGAGATATTTAGCTAATCTCATACCATTGCCCTCCTGGCAATATGAATTTCCACTATTGTTCTCCCAACAGTCTATGAGATCCTCCAATGACCCCATTTCATTTCCCACCTGGCAATTGGAAAATTCATCTCTGCCTTCCTGGCAGTTTATGAGATCTGAAACTGATCTCTCTTCCTCCTCACTGAGGGTTTCTCCAACTTCTGGCTCACAGATGCAAACTAGCTCTGTGTCATTGAGTCTATCAGCAAACCTTAGCCATATTTTCAATAGTCGTTGCTCTCTTTTGGCCAACAAATCCTTGTCTGGCCACTTCACCTTCTTTTTCATGGGCCATTCATATACCCATCATGATTTTCCATTCTGCTGCACCCACAGTGCAAGCTCCTCCATCCTCACTCTCATCTCATCGAGTTCTTTATCCATCTCTACTTTACTCATCTGCCAGTGGTCTCCTCGTCCAACACGCTCATGGCCTTCAGTAGCCATTTTCTTCCCTGTCTGCCCTCCTGGAAAACCTATGGATCAATCTGCGTCTAAGAGCATCTCCATGTCCTCCTATAGCTCACCTGGTTGTCTATTAGCTACTGCACACCCTGCAACAATCACCATAGAGCATCAACACTCTGCTTCTGATTCCACTTGATGTCATTAGAATTTCTCCCACCATCTCTCCTTTGCCTGTGAAGAAAGTAACGGTCTCCTCTTTCCTTTTTTTGTCTGAAATCTATAGACAAAAATCATCTCTAATACCACATGACGCATACCCCCTACCTCAGCAGGGTCCACTGACCTCCCGGTCTCTGGATCGATGTTCTTCTGAGCCAAAATGGCTCTTAAGGCTCCTACTAGAACCCCCCTTGAATCAAATACACAAGTCCTTTACGAAGACCTGCCTTGTGAAACTTAACACCAGGCGCGAGCCTTACACCTCCATATGACCACAACTGGGCCTTAGCGTAAGCACTTTCTCGCATCTCGTGAGTTTGTGGGTTGAAGACCCTCAACTCCTATTTCTCCAAATGCCGATACCCAAGATGCGATGGGTATGGATCCTTCCTTGACAACTCCCTCCACACATAACCGTCGGCTAGGGCTAAGTACTAGCGCCTCTTCACAACTCGTGACCTCACGAGTTGGAGTGTTGAACTTTGGCACTCTCCCTTTGCGAAACCCCGAGAGGTGATGGTTGACTTCCTTTTCGCACTTCTCGCAACTCGCAATATCACGAGTTGGAGTGTTGAGCCTTCCTTCTTGTCTTTTGCGAATCCACGAGACATGATGGTCAATGATAGGTAGACTCCTTCCCTAAGCAACATGTTTCCTCCATCCGTCGCCTGCTCCCACCTTCTCTGTGCACTTTTCGTTTACGCCACCTGTCAACCACGCGGTCCCACCGATCGAATGTGCCACGTGTTCACACGAGTCTCGACACTCGACACTTCGTGGCTTTGGAAATCAAAGTGCAGCTCCTTCACCTCTTGAACCTCCGATACACAATGTGGCGAGATGTCAGATCTCACGACTCTCCTTCCTCCTCGATCGATGGTTCAGATTGCATCGCGATCTCACAACTCGAAATTATGTAGAGCAAAGGCCTCTGCCTCCCAACTCACGATACCCGACTTCATGAAATGGACCATCCTCGCAGTTTCACAATCTCGCGACTCGACGTTTTGAAGTGCGAGGAACTCCGTCTCCCGGCTTGTGATACCTGAGTTCACAAAATGGACCAGATCGTTACCACCTGTCCTCAAAATGGATGGTCCTGATGCTTTCGAGATTTCATGGGTCAAGAGTCTTGACTCTTTCCCTTTATGTCTCTCGGTAGCCGGAATGCCAAAATAGGCCTTTCATTCCCCTTCTTCACATACGAGGGTTAAACCTCGTGCAACTTCTTCTGAATGTGACGATTCATGACAACTCGACACTTCTCTACGAAGTGTCTCCACCGTCCGTTTCAGCTGCTCTCCTGCGTGACCAACCCAGAGGTTGAAATCTACATACCTTCCTCTGGATCCAATGGTGGTCATCTATCTACGTGAGGTATGACGGTTCAGATCTGTCTTCCTCACGCATTCTCCTCCTGAACCTTCTTGGCTTTCTGATTTAGAAGATTTCTAAGTCTCGAAGGTCTTGGCCCTTGATTCTTCCTCTTGTGAGTCTGATTCCTTCGGGTCTCATCTGCATTAGAGAAATGCTCCACCTCTTGAGCTTTTGAACTTGAAATAAGTTCACTCTGAGTGCACTCCTTGCACTATTCCTTCTGAGCTTTAGAACTTCTGACAAGTCCTTATTCGCATGCTCCTTGTGCTGTTGAGTTTCGGATAACTCAATCTGAAGTATTTCTTGCAAAGAAATGGTTCACGCCCTCCTGGCATTCTTCTTCTCAATGCACACCTTGCAGAGCCTTTCTTCATAGAGTGTTTAGTAACTCTGTAAGTGCCTTCTTCTTGACACTTCTCTTTTCTCAGAACTCAAAATAGAGTCCTCTGGTGCACTCTATGCACTCGCTCAATGCCCTCCTGGCAGAGCTTTACAAAACCTTTGATAGTTCTGTTTCTTCTCTGTGCCTATCTTTTCACAGTTCCTCCTTCAGAGTATTTAGTAACTCAGAGGCTTCCTTTGAGTCCATGAATTCCCTTGGTGTGCACTCCTTGCACGTTCTTTCTGACTCCACAGAGTTCATATGCACATTCTTTGCGCTAGCTCCAGAACTTCTAGTGTTTTGTTGTGCACTCCTTGCACATCCTAAAGAACCCAGACAGAAACTGACAAACTCACAAACATATAGTAAAATCTATCTATAACCTATATTTACAACATACAAGTTTACATTCAAATGCATATTCATGCACAGACAATTCATCGGCAGGAAAAACTGCTCTTTGTATTCATCTCCAAATGTCTATACAAATGTTTACAAATGTTGGACTATAACAAGTCTCATCTCTGTCTCCCCTGAGACCTCTCTACCTGAGAACTCCTCTCTCTCTGGGAACTCCTCTCTCCCTGGGAACTCCTCTCTCTATCTCTCTCTCTCTACTCTAAGTTCCCCCCTTTTACAAAATGAGGGCTCTCTTGAGCTTATCCTCTACCTCACCATCTCTGAGCTATCACTATCACAGAGCGACTTCATTACATAAATGGAAGTCATAGATCTGACTAATCTAGACTTAGCTGCAGGTAACCAATTAAGGAAACCTCAACCACTACCTGTACAAAGGCATGGTTTGGTCTCTATCAGCCTTACAACATTAAATTCAATTTCAAAAATTGGAAAACGAGAGGGATGCGCCTCTCCTTTTCATGAATGTGCACTGGATGTGCTTGTTGGCTGGCGCTTATGCTGAGTTGGAGCGATGCTCTTGCATAATAAGGGAGGGACATTGAAGGCATCAAACTTATGATCTCATAAGGAAGATAATCAGTGAAGCATAGTCATTCTGTTTGTGGATCATTTGAGCAAGGGGTTGGACAAGGAGAGCTTGGTGAGGCTGTTGCATATGCATCTACAGTTGTAAGCACTTTACTTTGTTTTCATTAATATATATGTGCTTGGCCTGTTTCCTTCAAGATTATTTTTATCTACATGAACTTGATAGATAGATTCAATTTCAAGCTAATCATAGTAGAATAGGAATCATTTTTTGTCTTTTATTGGATTGCAGGACTTTTTGAAGAGCTTGGAGATCGGAGCTCAACTTGGACTGGATGAGCACAAACATCACAAAAAGGTACATCTTATTCCTCTTCTCTATACATTAGTTTAGCTAGGTTTAAAGGGATGTCAGTGATCAATGTTAGCACCTTTATTTCTTGGTCTTAGGAGTCTAGAGTCCAAGAGGGGATTCACCTATCCATAGGGGGATTTCCCTGTAGCAAAAATTGGCGAATCCATGCGGCAACACCCCCTTAAAAGGGTCACCAGGGCATTATCACTCTTGAGGAGCACTGGTGTTTTTTGGGCATTTTTTGTGCGTTTTGGGCAGCGCCCCCTTTACTCCTACATCAGAGCGCTAGCACTCTCTCATTAAGCTTGGAGGAGCATTGAAAAAATTGGGCAGCACCCCCCCTAGAGTTCTAGGGTAGCGACGAGCCCTTTTGGATGCTTGAGACCTCCCAGGGCATCATTTTTAAAACCAAATAATTGCACAAAAACAAATTGTAAACCATGAAAATTGAAGAAAGGAAGAAGAGAACCAACTTGATCTAGACGACGACATAAATAGATAACCATAGCTCTGACACCGATCAATGCAAGAATCACCCTCCACAGATAAATTTCTCCACTACTACAAATCTTTGCACAAATGAAATGGTAAAAGACATTTTTACCCCATTTTACTATTATAAAATTTCATTTTTTCTAAAGACAATTATTTTGGGTATTGAGAAATATTTTGGAGGCATTATTAATACCTTGGCATGCAAGTTTTGTCATTATTGGCAGGTTTTAGAGCAGTTTTGTTCGATTTTCATCTTGTCACATTAACGAGCATGATCTTCATTCGTTCTCACACTCGAAAAAACACGAGAATGAATCGAGTAACCTTTTATCTCTTTTTCGGACTCTCATGGATAAATGAAAAAAGAACCCCTTGGAGTCGTCTTTAATCTCTTTTCAGACTCTCTAAATGTGAAAAGATTACTAAGTGATCTTGCTTCCTTTCCCACTCGTTAAAAGGTTTGAAAGGGCATCTTTTGAGTGATAATTTATCTCTTTTTCGGCCTCGCGAGACTAACATTACGAAAAAGGACAACAATGGATTCATCTTTAAGTTCTTTTCAGACTCTCTAAACAGGAAAAATCACTGAGTTTACCTTCTCTGGACTCATTAAACAATCATACATTGAAGGGCCCATATGGGACTGAACCCTTACTTCTTTCAGTTCGTTAAAAAGGAAGAGGAACTTACCGAAGGTGATTTATATCGAGCATGTGTTACCCTCCTCGAGATCGTTAAATTAAAAAGAGGTACTCGTTTATCTGGATGGGGGAAGAAATTTGAAGGAAGCAAGCCAAGCAGTTTTTTGAAAACATCACAAGTCACTCTTATGGTTGCCCTTGAACATGACACTTTGTCTTTGCACGCATTTTAATCCGCTAAACCTCTGCATTGAACCAATCCTCTGAGTCTTCTTACTCCTTTGGATCACCCAACGAAAGTCACAATATCCACTGCATTATCATGTTTTGGTCCATGTCGTGTTTCTGTTGATGTGCCTCAGTGTTCAAGGGAAGTATATGCCTCGAGAGTCAACCATCACAAATTTCATGTTTCAATACATGTGTCAGTCCATGTTAATTTGATCCACCAATTTACATCTCTGTGTCAGTTTCGTGTCATTGATGGGGGATACACCAAGGCCCTCCTTCGACGAGTCTATTCCTATCGACTTCAACACATTATCCAGGAACTAGACTCTGAAACCAGTTAGTACCTTGGGACCTGCATACCTCAATAGCAAGCCTCCTCGTGTCCAACAATAGGTTTACATCATTGACCTCTGATTGGATGATTCCACGAATGTTTGACTTCAGCTCATATATTCACGTTCGCTGGAATGTATTAGGGTACCTTAGGAATCATTGACATTAATGGTGATATCCCTCACACTTACTAATGATTTACCTCATTGACCGGTAATCAAGTGGTTTCTTCCATGTTCGACATCAAGACATCATTTCACATGGTTAGACTCGTACCGCATCAAGATCGGTAAGAAGACCCTGGGTTGAGTAATCACTCTCATATATACTTTTCCCAGGTTGCAACGAAGTTTCTCTTGAACATTGACACATATAATGTCTCATAGATCCACCTTGTATTGGTCCGTGGCTATGTTAAGCCCTAAATAGTGGCTCATTGCCCCTTAATTGGGGCATATTACATTAGTAATGCTATTTTATTTATGTTGGCTTTAGTATATTAGTTGTAATTATTCCTCCTAGTCTCCTATATATACCAAGGAGACATTTTCATTTGGAATCATCTTGTAATTGAACATTTATGTGGGCATAAGGAGGTTTCCCCCTCAAAGAGGGTTATTATCTAAATTTATCTCCTTTTCAAGGCGTTGAGTACTTATTCTGAGGTTTTTCTATGCTATATTGATATTTGGTTCCTAACATATGGTATCAAAGCTCAAGGTCTTGGGGTTTCGCTGCTACATCTGAGACACCTTGGAATTTTTTCGATAAATTGTTTTCTACAACGATTCAGAAGGAATGGCTTGGAGGATATACAGCAGATGGATCAAGGTACATTGGGTTAAAACTTAGCTCTTGAGGCCTTATACTTTCAAATATACAGCCTTTCTAAGACATGGTTATGGAATCATCCTGAATTGAGTCATTGCGGAATTTTCACTATAAAATTCTTTCTGTAACATTTCAGAACCTAAAATCCAGAGGCTATTCATAGAAATTAGTAAGGTATCTATGGTAAAAAGTTTAGCTTATGGGTCATCTTACATTTGTAGATACACCCTGTGGAAGATAGGGTATCTGACTAGTCCTATTGACTAGTCTCAAGCAAGTGTTCCAGGTAAAAAAATCACAACTTCTACCTAGAGTATCCAAATTGAGTTTGAAAAGTTGCATTGGATATTGGACAAACCGTAGTAGTTTTGGTATGATTTTTAGAATTTGTTATGAATTATTTTGTGTGGGGCACGCTATACAAGTGAGATCTCCTGGAAAGGAAACAAATCAACAAGTTGTGGGGAAGTTACCGTAAATTCCACTTGGCACATCCAATTTTGATCAGACCTATGGAATTGTAGAGAAGAAATATCAGAGACCTTAAAAAAAGAAAATTTCATACTCAGAAGGGCCGAAATTTTGGAGATACAATAAAAGGAAGATTGTCTAGCAGAACCACCTCAAAATCAAGGTTTAAAGTGATACTTGGCCAACATGCCACCAAAAAAGGGAACTTCTACACCAAATAAGCCTCCAGACAATCCTACTTGGACTCTTGATGAAGGTGAATAAATGTGTAGGGACATAAATGATTTACAAAAGAAGATAGTAACAAAAGATGAAATACAAGATATGGAAGCTAAGTTGGAGGCAATAAATACTAAGATGGATGGTTTAAAAGAGGAGATCATGGAAGGATTGAAAAATTTTGTAATAGAGAGGACACCTGAAAGTGAAAATGTATCCCATGAAATTCATTATGAGGACACAAGGAAGGTGAATCAAGAATGGAGGAACTCCAACTTTGGGTTGAATACCAACCATGTTCCTAAGATCGATATGAGGAAGTTTGATGGAAAGGACCCTATCACATGGATACTTTAGATGGAGCAATTCTTTGAACTACATAATGTGCCACATACACAAACGGTACGAATTGCTTCTTTATATTTAGAACCCAATCAATTTGTATGGTATCGATGGTTTTGTTCTCAAAAATCACTCGTCACTTGGATAATTTTCACAGAAGAAATGATAGCACACTATGAGGATACAAGGAGCAATACCTTCTTTAGCCAATTGATAAATCTCAAGCAAAAGGGTTCAGTTACAGAGCAAATTGAGAAATTCCAAAGATTGAATATAAAGGTAACAAATATTCCAGATGAGCACTTGATTGATGTATTCATAAGAACTTTAAGGGATAAGATTCAACATGAGGTTCTCCTTTGGGAACCCAAATCATTGGAGAATGCATTTAGGGTGGCAAGAAATGTTGAAAGTAAAAATATGGCTATGGCTACTAGAAGGACCAATCCTAACATCTATAGAGAGAATAATGCTCCTTCTTCTAAAACACCTCAACCTACAAGGTTGACACATCAACAATTGGAGGAAAGAAAAGAAAAAGGTTTATTCTTTAATTGTGACAACAAGTACAGTAAGGACATAAGTGTGGTGAGAAGAAATTATTCTACATAGATTGTGAAGAGGAAGAAGAACAAGAACAAGAACAAGAACAAGAACAAGAACCATCTCAAGATGAAAATGTAGAAGCAATTTTGTCTGAAGAGATGACTCCCACGATATCGTGTAATGCATTGGATAGAATTAGCACTCCTCAAACCCTCAAGATCGAAGGATATATAAAAAATAAAAAGATAATATTCCTAATTGATTCTGGCAGTACTCATAATTTCATTCACTGTAAATTAGCCAAAGATATCAATTTCTTTGTATATCCAGCACTAGAGTTTCAAGTAATGATTGCAGATGGAGGAACTATCAATTTCTCAGGAAAATGAAATAAGATCAATCTTACTGTGGGGGAATACGTAATGAATAGTCCAATGATTTCTATACCCATGGGTGGTGTTGATGTTGTACTAGAAATCCAATGGTTACAATCATTAGGAACAATGAATTTTTATTTTCAAGAACTTTTTATGAAATTTTCATTGGAAGGAAAAGAAATTGAGTTAAGAGGTATCACAGGGAAACCTGGTAAGGTGATAAGCTCTAATTTCATGACAAAATTATTGAAAAAGGGGCATCAAGGTGTTATTTCACAACTATGCTCACTAGATGTTCAAACATCTAACCCATCTATTCCTCTAGATATCCAAGGGATCATTGATAAGCATTCCAAAGTATTTGAAGATATTCCCAAAGGTCTTCCACCCACTCAAAATCATGATCATGATATTCACCTAATTCCTGTGAGTGTTCCTCCTAACATCAGGCCATACAAATACCCTTATGCCCATAAGAGTGAAATTGAGTGCATGGTTGAAGAAATGTTAGAGACTGTCATTATTAGACCTAGCCAAAGTTCTTACTCTACACCGGTGGTAATGGTATTCAAGAAATATGGTTCATGGCATATGTGTCCAGATTATAGAGAGCTCAATAAGATCACCATTAAAGATAAGTTTCCCATTCCCATCATTGATGAATTCTTATATGAACTACATGGATCAATCTATTTCAAAAAGTTGGATCTTCGTTCAGGGTATCATCATATTAGAATGAAGGAAGAAGATATGCCAAAAACAACATTTTGACCTCATGAAGGCCATTATGAATTTTTGGTCATGACTTTTCGCCTTACAAATGCACCTTCCACATTCCAAGGGTTGATGAATTCCATTTTCAAGCCCTTCGTTTGAAAATTTGTGTTAGTATTTTTTTATGATATACTAATCTATAACAAGTCTTGGGAGGATCATGTGCGACATGTTGACAAGGTGCTACAACTACTAAAGGAGCAACAACTATATGCCAAACCATCCAAATGTTTCTTTGGAGTGAAGGAGGTAGAGTATTTGGGTCATATTGTATCTGATGAAGGTGTCAAGGTAGACCCTAACAAGATTAAGGCCATGATGGACTGGCCGATTCCCAAAAAATTGAAGAATCTTATAGGATTTTTGGGTTTGACAGGTTACTACCGCAAGTTTGTTTGACACTATGGAAGAATAGTAGCACCTTTAATGACGCTAACTAAGAAGGATGAAGTTTCATGGACTCCAGAGGCAACTAAATCTTTTGAACAACTTAAAGAGGTGATGTGCAAAGCTCCTGTCTTGACCACTCTAGACTTCACAAAAACCTTTATTGTGGAATGTGATGCCTCAGGAAATGGAATTGGTGTTGTCCTAATGCAAGAAGGAAGGCCCCTAGATTTTGAAAGTCGACCACTCAAGGGAAAGGACTTACACAAACCCATTTATGAGAAGTAGATGATGGAAATACTACATGCATTGAAGAAATGGCATCCTTACTTAATAGGTAGGCACTTCAAGGTCAAAACAGATCATGATAGTCTTAAATACTTCTTGGAACAAAGACTATCTTCAAAAGAACAAAAAAAATGGGTAACCAAGATATTGGGTTATGATTTTGAAATCGTCTATAAAAAAGGGAAGCCAAATGTTGTGGTAGATGAACTCTCAAGGAAGGATGAATATGTTGAGGCCTTTCTCTGTGCTATCTTGATCATCCAACCTGATTGGATAATAGAAGCAAGGGATGAATGGAAGAATGATGAAAAAGTGTGGACTCTCATTCAAAGGTTGCAACAAGATTCCAGTACATCAGATACATCTACGTGGAAAAATGATTCACTCTAGTACAAAGATCGCTTATATTTATGTAAGAACTCCCAACTGAAACAAAAGGTACTATTGGAATTGCACACCTCTCCAGTAGGAGGGCACTCAAGATTTTTAAAAACCTACAATAGGGTCAAGAAGGAATTTTTTTGGGATGGCCTTAAAACTGATGCTCAAAGGTTTGTGGTAGAATGTTTGGTTTTCCAGCAAAATAAGGTGGAAACAATTAATACCCCAGGCCTTTTACAATCATTAGCCATCCCAAGTTAGAGTTGGGAGGAGGTTTCCATAGATTTCATCACAGGGTTACCGAAGTCTAAAGGAAAGAGTGTCATCATGGTGATTGTTGATAGAATGACCAAGTACGCACACTTTTGTGCACTCTCTCATCCCTTTAAATCAAGTACATTTTCCACCGCATTCATGGAGACAGTTCAAAAGTGACATGGAAGCCCAAAGATTATTGTAAGTGACAGAGATCCTATCTTCACTGGACATTTTTGGACAAAATTATTTTCTTGTTTTGGTACTCATTTGGCTCATAGCTCATCCTATCATTCTCAATCTGATGGAAAAACCAAGATAGTGAACAAATGCTTGGAAGGGTACCTTCGTTGCTTTGTCTCTGATAAACAAACACAATGGTTCAAATGGTTACCCTTGGCAGAATGGTGGTATAACACTTCCTTTCATACTGCAACAAAAATGACACCATTTATGGCACTCTATGGATACCACCCTCCTTCCATCACTTCTTCTCTAAAAGAAAAATCTAAGGTTCAAGCAGTGGAATATCACATCGAGCATCAACAACAAGTTCTCCAAATATTAAAGGACAACTTGACCATGGCACAAAATCGCATGAAACAACAAGCAGATCAACATCATAGTGTAAGAAGTTTTGAAGTAGGGGATTGGGTGTTTTTGACTACAACCATACAAACGGATATCCCTCAAGCAAGCCAAGAAGGATAATAAATTATCACCAAAGTATTTGCAAAATATTGGTACTATGACATACAAATTGAAGTTGCCTGCATCTTCATGAGTACACCCAATTTTCCATGTTTCATTCTTAAAGAAGGTTATAGGTGACAAGATCCCAGTTCAAACTATATTGCTAGAACTTGACGAGGAAGGAAAAATCATATTGGATCATGAAGCCATCACTGACACAAGAATTTGCCAGCTGAGGAATAGATCCATTTCATAGTATCTCATTAAATGGAGGAAACTATCGGATGAAGATTCCACTTGAGAAGATGATTCTTTTATAAAGAATCATTCAAAGTTGCTCAAGCATTGTGGACAACACTTGTCTCAAGGGGAGGGGCATGTTAATCCATAAATAGTGACTCATTACCCCTTAATTGGGGCATATTACATTAGTAATGTTATTTTATTTATGTTGGCTTTAGTCTATTGGTTGTAATTATACCTCCTAGTCTCCTATATTTACCAAGGAGAAATTTTCATTTGGAATCATCTTGTAATTGAACATTTATGTGGGCATAAGGAGGTTGGCCCCTCGAAGAGGCTTATTATCTGAATTTCTCTCTTTTTCAAGGCGTTAAGTACTTATTCTGAGGTTTTTCTATGCTATATTGATATTTTGTTCCTAACAGGCTATGTCTTGTCGTCTCGTAGATCCACAATGTATTTTTCGTGGCTACGATCAGTTCATGTCATGGAAGTATAGATCCACATTGTATCTTCAGTGGCTATACCTTTTTTTCAATATAATTATGGATCCGCAGTGTATTTTATGGCGGCCATACCTTGAAAGTTTTTATCACTCAAGCATAGGTATGTCTGCCTTGGGTTTGAAACATATCATAATATTTGTTTGATGGTTGTGTGCAACTTCTCTCAGGTTCTCTGAGTCCATACCCTTGCTCGAAAAAGTATACAAAGTACTTCAGTCATCAGTTTCCGTCCTCTGACTTTGCACTTTGGGGGGAAATCTGTTACACATCAAATTTACACACTCTGATGATGACCTATTGTCATCATTACCGGTGCCACAAGTGTCGCATTTTTACTACAAGTGTCACAAACATTATACTGTCATCTTTCTTATGTCATATCTCAAATGACATTACAAGAACACTCAAAGACACCTTCAAAGACTAGTTTAAGAAGGAGAAATCACTTGACAAAGACTACAAAACCTTTACCATGGAATAGACCACTCAAAAATCATTTTTGGAGGGAAGCACTCCCCTACCCACTGTCAGGGAGTGCCAACACTCCTTGGCTTTCTTTAAGGGAGTGTTCCAATGATCTGTGCACCCTTTTGGGGGAGTGTTGGCATTTTTGAGCAAATATTGGGTTGTTGAGGAAAATTAGGGACAAATCCCCTACATCTCTGAAGTTGGTTTGATTCGAATATGAGGTCAAAGATAAATCTTAGTGATGGTCCACAACTGAAGGAGAAATATCCTCAACCTATCCCAAGAATCTCTAAGATGGTTAGGCCTCTCCAAGCCTATATAAGGAGGCCTCCTCATGGTGAAAGGGAGGGACATTGAAGGCATAAAATTTATGATATCATAAGGAAGATAATCAGTGAAGCATAGTCATTATGTTTGTGGGTAATTTGAACAAGGGGTTGGACAATGAGATCTTGGTGATGTTGTTGCATCTACATCTACAGTTGTAAGCACTTTACTTTGTTTTCATTAATATATATATTATTGGCCTGTTTCCTTCAAGATTATGTTTATCTACATGAACTTATCTTTAATAGATAGATCTGGTTTCAAGCTAATCATAGTAGAATAGGAAACATGTTTTTTCTTTGATTGGATTGCAGGACTTGTTGAAGAGATTGGAGATCGGAGCTCAACTCGGACTAGACGAGGACAAACATCGCAAAAAGGTACACCTTCTTCCTCTTCTCTATACATTAGTTTAGCTAGGTTTAAATGGATATCAATGATCAACGTTAGCACCTTTCTTTCTTGGTCTTAGGAGTCTAGAGCCCAAGAGGGGATTCACTTGTTTGCAGGTGGATTTCCCTGGAGCACGTCCATGAGGCAAAACAATAGTTATACAACCCTCCAACTGAGAAAAATAAAAGAGACACCTGTGCAAGTCAAGTGGTGGGGTTGTAGTGCGGCCACACGTCCATGGAGCTCATGCCGAGTGTCGCGTCCCTGAGAGGTGTTGGCTCCTCCTCTATTGGTTTCACGTCCTCCTCCTTGACTGGTGTTGCATCCTCTGAAGTCCCATGTGGTGGAGCTGGTGCCAAGACCAGTGGCTCAACCTCTGCTACTTGTGCTTCTCTAGCTAAAGGGTGGCAAACATCCTGCATTGTTGAAAGAAATTGCAAGAATTGTGTTGCTTTCCCGTCTAGAATTTCCATATGAAACCGGAGATCATCCAAGTCACGTCGTAACTCAAAAACTAGGCCTTGTAGCATTACAAGGCCTTCTTGAAGCTCAAATGCAGAGTCGGTGCAGAAGTCGGCGTGAGAGTGAGGCCGTTGTTGTGAGCCTTGGATGGCTTCATGGCCAACACCTTGAGAGTGAGTGTCGTGTAGCAGGGCATGGGGTGACTGGGAAGGAGAGAGAGCCGACGAACTTGGTGGAGCCACTGGGATTGATTGTGAAGTGAAGGCCAAATCTCTGAGGGGGCCTGGGTTAAATCCCAGAGAAGTCCCCAAGAGAGAAAACCACTCCAACCTGCAAGCAAAAGGTGACAAGAGGGGCGGGAGGTTGTTGGGGCTATGGCTTAACTGCTTCAGGGAGGAGGACGAGGAGGGTGACGAGGAGGAGGAGCTGTGGGATGGTGCAGGTGGGGGGAAGAGGGCTAGATGTGGTCAGATAGGATGCCATGTCATGCCTCATTTTGAATTCCCTCTCTATCTCGACATCTTTGAGACATAGTGAGAGCTGAAACGCACCGGAGAGAACGAAAAAAGGCTAAGGAACAACTGAGCGGGAGGCCAATCTCTGAAGGATCTGACCAAAGGAGAATGAGGCGTCCAATGCACCTGGTGCAATACATAGTATCCAAGTCGCTAGTTCCATCCACAAAACCAACACACGCGCAGAGTAAATTCAGAGCCATGGTGCTAGTCCATTGAAGGGATGGAGAGCCAGAGCAGGGCACACTAATATTAATGGTGCCTTGTCTCATGGAATGTGGTTTTAATTGCATTAAGGTGGCGGAAGGAGGAGACACGTGTCCGTCACGTGGCTGACACCACGGTGGCCCTCTCCTGGATTCTCCTCTTGACAGGTGTCTTCCAATATCACCCCATCTAGGGAGTCTCCCACCCTCACTTGTTTCTATTAAAAAAGAACAATTTCTATTAAAAAAAACATAGTTTTCATAAGTTTTGAACTCTAATATAAATCGTTTACTAATTCTCTTCGATTTAGAAATGCATAGTTTTCATAAGTTTTAAACTCTAATATAAATCGTTAACTAATTCTCTTGTGTTCATTGATTCTCCTTCTCTAATATAGATTGCTAAATTGCAAATTGATTCTCCAAGCCCTAAAGACAATGACTTTCTACTTTTTAGTTGCTCAACTTGTTCAAAAAATGAGAATGGTTAAATTTTAGAAATATTAGACCTCTTTTAAACCAATCTAATGACAAAAAAATATTATAAATCTGGTCTTACGAGTAAAGGGATAATTACAAAACGAGATATAATAAGCCAATATTTGAACGAATCCATTAATATAGATAGACCATGGAAAAGTGGATATTTATCTTCCTTTATGGGAGATAATAACAGAAGCAATGTTGGATTGGGAATTCATTCATGTCCTAAGATATTTTATTTACATTGGAATAAAAACCACAGATGTTGAATGTAGATATCATTTACTTTTATATATAAACAAATTTTTTATATATAACAAGTGTTGCATGGTAACTTAGTCCCTGCCAAGTAATAATAAATTAAGCTGCCATACAATAAGAATACCTTTATTTATGTTTTGTATTTCTATTTATAATTGGTATTACACAATTTTTAATATGCTTGTGGGATGCACATAATTTTTGATATGCTTGTGGATCCACATAGTAGCTTCAACCCATGCGATCCCTTGTTTTTGTTTTATATTTCATTTTATATTTGGTATTAATAATAATAATAATAATAATCTATTTTTAAGGTCACGGCCAAGCCACCACACCAAATTGGTGTATGAGACCCCCTTTCTTGTGGGACAAGGGACCGACCTCCGCCCAACGATTTGACTGGTAAAGTCTACGGAGGTATACATACCCTACCCCCCTCTAGATTTGAACTTGTGACCTCTTAAGAGGAAACACATGTTCTTAACCATTAGGCCCACTCAGGCTGTATCCACATAATGTTTTATATGCTTGTGAGATCCACAAAGTAGCTTCAACCATTAATATGTCTGTTTCTTGTACGTGCAGGCTGCCATTACTATGGATTGCACGCACAATGTAGGGATTGACAAGCTCAACTGTGTTATAATACACTCAAGTTTTTAATTAACCAATCATATGAGAGATAAACATAGTTTTTAAATTTATTTTAATTAAAATAAAAATAAAATTAAGTTAAGCCTTGTAAATCTATCAAAATTTTAAATCAAACTTTACTAGTCACTAGAGTCCCTACTAATAAATAAAGTAGGGAAACAATAAAACACAACATATATATATATATATATATATATATATATATATATATATATATATATATATATANTATACTCAGTCTTACAATGAGTGAATGTCAAGTTGAAACAATGCAGTCAATGAATCTTGTTGATGCAATTAATACATTGAAACTATATATTAATAAATGAAATACTACAACAACAAGTTGCGACTTAAATAACATTTTATATATATATGAATGTCAGTCAGTGAATGTAAAGTTGAAACAGTTCCATTATTAATATTGAGTAATTCAAATATATATATGGTATGGCATTAAATAAAATGAATGTAATTTCATTTTCATCGTTCAAGAACCCCTTAATTATTAAGGATGGAAAATGATAAGGCATTTACAATACTTTTATAAAAATGATCTTAACAAAATAACTTTATAAAAATGATCTTAACCAAATGAATGCTAAAAAAAATAGCTCTAATTTAAAATTCACAGTTTCATAACATTTATTATTACAGCCAAAGAAGATGATAAATCATTTAATGTACAAAATGCTACTAATTTAAAATTCACAGTTCCATAACATTAATTACTACAGCCAAAAAAGATGATAAAGTATTTACTGCAAAAATGCTACTAATTTAAAATTCACCATAACATTAACGACTACAGCCAAAAAAGATGATAAAGCATTTACTATACAAAATGCTAAAAATTAATCACAAAGCCAAAAACTAGCTCTAATTTAAAATTCACAGTTCCTTCTACAACTCTAATTTAAAATTCATAGATCCTTCATAACATTAATGACTAAATCCAAAGAAGATGATAAATAATTTGCTGTACAAAATGCTAAAAGTTAATCACAAAGCCAAAGAAGATAATAAAGCATTTATTGTACAAAATGCTAGAAATAATTCTAACAACAATGTATTATTATACTTAATCTAATCTACTATAAATTAGAATAAATTAATAAATTAGAATAAATTAAAAGAACATTAGAAGAAGTTATTAACATAAAATAGATGATAAAACATTCACAATACAAATTGCTAAAAAATAATTTTAATCGCAGTATTCTATTATACCGTAATCTAATCTACAATAATTTAAAAGAACATTAAAAGATGTCATTAATGTCATTGTTTAAAATTGATTTTAATATTTATAGTTTTAAAATTGATTTTAATATTTATGGTTGATCTGAACTTAAAGAATATTAATCCTATTGTTATTCTATTGAGCCATCAGCAAGAGGAACCATAGGGGAAACTAAGATTGTGGACTCTAAACCAAGCACAACTCATCAGGGAGAGGTCACTTCCTCCCCTATTGAAACCTCTCCTTCCCTGGAGGGATTGGCGGGGAACAAGCGGAGAGGGGAATTTGCCCGGAAGTGCCCAACCACATGCGAAGAGTCCCTATAATGTTGTCGGGGCTGTGACATACAATAAATTCAAACAACAAATGACATTACAGAAAGTCATCAATCAATATGATTAAGGCAATTTTTAAATAAATTATTGTAGTTAATCTTTTGTTATAAGATTACAAGAAGTGCAAAAAATTCAATTACCCTTGAGACCCACATCAGAAAGACTGTAAGATGGTATTTTATTTAAACAAAGTAACTCTTTCTAGTTGTTCCATGGACTTATGAGAAATAGCCTTTTTGTATATTCAGCATAACACCATATTGATCTTCTTCTGCAAATGCCAATTTACATTCACCAAAACAACAACTCCTTAATTTAATCCATAAAACCTAAAATAAGTAAATATTGTTTGATATTAAATAAGGTTTAAGGGTGATTTAATAAAATGTATTTGACGATCATTTATTGATGTTTATTGAGTAGTATGTTACATTGATTTCTCCATCTAAACTGTATGTGAAGGTCAAATGAAACATTGTTTCATTATTTATATTTATTTTTCCTAGTGTTTGATATATTTGGGTTAGCATTAAACCAAAAGAACGAGGAAGGATATAGAAACTAATCACCTTTTCTGCGGAGAAGCTCAAATCTGGCATTGTATACTCGTTCATGATCCAGTGAATCTTCTACTCACTCGATGCTTTTCCTTCATAAAATCCCAGAATTTTCTTGAAACCTATGCAATGAAGCAACAATAGCTCGTTGCAAAGTGCTATGTCTAAACCGGTGGTCTCTGGTGGCCTTTCAATCACCCGACACAAACAATCTGTTACGACAAAGCGCATTTCTTATGATATCTTTGGAACGGAGAAGAACCATTTTCACTTCCCAACATCATGAGCCAACCAACAAGAAATTAGTTAACACTGAAAATTTAATTTTAAATTCAAATAGAGGAGGAACCAGAGGGTTAAGTGTACCTGGTAATTCCCATGGATCATATTGATGCAATTCTAAAGTTGATATATTTTATAGAAGATCAGTTGATGGCCTGCTTGGATTATTTTCTTCAGATAGAAGCTCAAAAATTCAAAATCTGAAGCCTGGGTCTGTTGGAAACAAAACATATAATGGAAAAAGAATGGAACTCCTCCTTGTATATATAGACCAGGAGTCACAACTATAGTTATTGAAAGTTCTTCAAAGCCAACTAGATGTATCAAAATCAATAGCCTCTTGAGGCTAGATGTTAGGATTTAGATAATGCACATTACTGATTCCTTATCATATCTTCGAACTAGTTGACACATACCATGCCTTAGTTGACACATACGGTGTAGGATGCTCCTTCATAGATGGGCTTGGTGATTGATGTTTCATGGTTTCGTGGGGATGGGGTGGTAAAGTATTACCTAATATTAATATTTTATTTTTGAAGCCTAGAATCACTATCAACCAACATGTGGAAGTGGTAATTGAAACGTGTTCTATTAAGTTACATGATAACAGTGATATGCCATAGCTAGCCAGCAACTGGAGGTGGTAATTGAAACGTGGAGTGCATAGCACCAAATAAGCTTGTCAAACAATGTTCTTAATGCAATGTAATTATAACAATAATGTTAGCAGATCTAAAATATTGATAGATGTGGCCTATAGCCCTTCGTCCTTGTTGTTTTTTAGCACCTGGATAACGCTACTCGCTATCGCTATTTTTTTTCTTAGATTCGTCACCAAGAAACACTTCCAACCACTTTGATACCCAATAATGGTTCCAATAGTTCATACATATGCTCTGGTTACAATAGTTCATACATCTACTCATAAGCTTCTAAGAACCTTTTCCTTGTGTTAAACAAATGCGTTATTTGGATCAGAGTTTGTGAAGGATTGAGTGTTAGGGTTACAGTAATGGAGGGAAAATCCAAGGCAAAGGTGGTAGAAGTAAAAGCCAAGGAAAAGGTGATAGAAGTAGCATCCAAGCCATCATAGATCCGGAGATGTGTGGAGTGGGTGAGGAGTACCCAAACACGGGGCTTGCACTCGGTTCAGAAGAGGATCAAATCTTAAATGCACCAGATCAACCATTTTCTTCCATTCTGATTCGATTTTAGATACTAAGCATGAGACAATTTTCTTATTCATCCAAGAATATCGCTTTTCCTCTTCCTGGGTTGGCCCACTCTGCAACCTTCTTCCTGTGACCTGCAACCCTAAACTCACAACGCTGAACTCTTGAACTCACAGCGCTGAACTCTTGAACTCGCAGTGCTAAACTCTTAATTTGAGGGAGAATGGGTTTCAAGTTTTCTGGAAAAAAGGACCACATTACATTGTTGAGTAGGAGCTTCAAATAGGAAAGCACAAGCACAAATAATACCAATTTGAACTATATGTCCATAGAGGAAAATGGAGGGAAGGGAGGAGACGATGTCACTACAAAAATGGCACCATAGTGGCATATGGAATGTGGATAACTAAGGGGAAGGTACGAGCTATCTATTTTATAAAACTATTTCCTCGTCCTGGAATTATAGTAGAGTGACTGTAAGTGGGAATTTAAGGTGGAATTAGGAGCCTTGGGTTTTTCTTTGGAATCCCCTATCCTACCTATGAAGGAGCGGTTCTAGACACCCTCTCTTGGCCTGTATATTCTTCATGATAGAAGAAGGCTCCCACAATGGGCACAAATCATCAAGGAATAACTACATTAGCAACTATCATGGGTAAGGGAAGACATACATGTTCATTTGTTTATGTATAGTTCTTTGTTTTGGCAAATTCTAAATCTGCTTTATATATCCAATACACTTGGATAGGTGTGTGGTCTTTCCTTTGCTTAGGTGTTTTGTAATATGGGTCTATAAATAGGGTGTCCTAGCTAAGCGTGCTTTCAGGGGCCATGAAACAGTGAGTCAAGGAGCTTGCATTGATGCAATCAACCACACTGTTGTATAGAATACTGAAAGTGTGGGCACGGGAATAAGGGAAGGGGAACTAGCCACTTTACTAGGGTCTTCTAAGGAAACCTTGACCCAGGAATTCGTTAGTATCAGTGTCAACCTGAAATCAGTCGCTATGCTACTTTTTACTTACCCAGGGTCTTGAAAGACAACTCTTTAGTCTTCTCTGTATCTACTACTAGATAGGTCAATATAACTTGTGAATTTGCACACCTGGATTGGTACTTCACAGGGAAGAAAGTGTCCCAAGAAGCCTAACTAGGAGGTCAACTACCTACTAAGGCTATGCAAAGATCTAGTTGGTGGCTTATAATATTTGACCCCCCCTCCAAAACAAACTAGCCAAAAATTGGTTTTTCTTGCTTGTGAACAATGCATTTGTCTCTAGTTAATTGTGTTTCTTTGTATACCTTTCTTAAATTGTTTCAACTCTTCTTTCTGTGTGTTTATTCTTATATTGTTAAATGACATGGTTTAAAGCTCTACTATGCCACCTTCTCTACTCTTGTGAATAGGCCCAAATACCATGGGAATACCCAACCATACCCAAGAATGAATTGAATTCAATCGATGAGGTCGATTTTCTCGTTATTTAATATAGAACATTTCATATAGAAATTCACATTGAAGTAAGGATCAGAAACTACAAAATATTTGAAGTTGATAAAATTTTCAAACAACTTAACATAGCAATTCCAACATGCAGTAAGAAACATACCGATCCAATATTGGCCTCCAATTTGAAGGTGTTGTTTATGATGTGGGGGGAGTGTGGGTGGTCTCCATGCAGTCTGTTGTTGGGATTTTTTCGCTCGTCTGCACCTACTAGTTGTGGCTTTGAAATTGAATATGAATTTGGCTTGAACTTGAACTGTTAGCACTAGATCTGCTTCCACTTTTCCATCAATTAGACCTGCCATCATGAAATTGGACCTTTCGATCTGCACCTTCACCTACTAGCTATGGATTTGAAATTGGATATGATTCTGTCTCTAACTCCAACTGTTAGCACTATCTGCTTCCATTGATGACACGATGCTTACACTGATGGTACTTGTAAATAATACATTGTAAATATGCCAGTGACTAATAGGTAATTTGAGAATAGTTGTGGGAAAAGAAGACAATGAGGCTATGAGGATAGGGTTGAGGCAAACATAAGGAAGAGGAGGTGATAATTTGAGAATAGTTGTGGAAATAAGACAATGAGGCGGTGAGGATAGGGTTGAGGCAAACAAAAGGAAGAGGAAGTGAGGACATAATAGGGTTGAGGCAAGCAGAAGGAATGTGACAGATCAACAACCCACTGAGAGAGTCTTAATAGAACAAGTTAATCCACATTTATCTGCAATATCAATAACATAGGAGTGGACCCCATTAATTAGATCACTACAATATCAATGATATTTGGTCGTCACCTCGATCTATGCAATCTATGCATTCCATTGTGATTTATTCCTCGATCTATGCATTTCACTGTGATATCTGCATTCCTCCGTCAGCCATCACCCGAACAATGTGATATATGCATTCTGCTCGGCAATAAGAGGTTAAAGTAGCGATCCAATCAGATGGTAGAAAAATAATTTTTTTAATTTAGTTTAATTAAATTAAATGTATTATTCAAACTTTCCTATGTTTAACATTGGAAACTAATGAAAAATTTTAAGTCGACTGTAAAACTAATAACCAATCAACTTCGAATCAAATGCTATAGTCCCGCATTGCCTTCGACAGGGACTAACAAGGCATGTTTATATTTATAATACTATTAATTAAGTTATTATTTTTTTTTCATCATGATTAAAATTTTGAAGTATCAATCTTTTAGTCCTTATCTTAAAGTAATATGGACTATTGTAAACTATTTTCAAATTTTGCAATATTTTGACACATGAATGAAAGAGTTTAACCTAAGTTTCTGTCCAGGTATATTGTCTTCTCAATGGTTCCAGTTAATTTGTTCACCCAATCACATGCTTGGTGGACTTATTTGGCCTTTTTTCTAGGAAATTTTATTTTATCAAATCCCTTTCTTATGTTTCAAGCTACAATTTTGTAAATATTTTCTCAACTTTAAATGTTAATGATTTAATGCTATAATGATCATTGATATTTCTGGATATAAACTATGTCAGCAACATTATGAAAAACTATGAAAACCTACACACTGAAATTTAATGCTATCTAATATATCTAGAATTAATTCTCTAACATTTTGTGCCCAATCAAATTACTTAGGTTGTGTCTAAGTTTTTTCAATTTAACATATAAAAATTGTGAAATAGTTTAATTTACCCATAACTTAATTTATTTAACATATCAAAATTGTGAAATAATTTAATTTACCCATAACGTGATCCATCTAAGTGTTAGTGAGCATGGTAAGAAAATCATATATAGTCTATGTATCCCTAGCCATGCTCCACATATAGTTGGTACCATTACATTGTATTCAAACATATATCGAGAATGTGATGGTTCACATTCTAAATCAACATTCTTGAGCACTTTCCTTCCCACCTACCTCTTCTTGTATTTATCTAGCAACATGTAGTGAAAGACACCATGTAGTGAAGGGAAATGCATAGTTTGTGCTATCTCACAATTTTATTCTATTTTTTTTTCATTTCTTCTAATTTATTTTCAGTACCTATTACTTAATGGTTTTTGTTTCAGGGAGGTTGTGTACATACCATTATTTTTTTTCCGTAGCCTGATTCTTTTGTTTCTGGTGGCTCTGGGCGTGTGTGATCCGTCCCCCCTGCTTGGTACTTTAGATCATCTCCCCAATCACATGCATGGAGGAAGGGTTCGCTCGCTTGTGTTGGAAAGTGTTGTTGATTATTTGATCCAGAATGGATCAGGAAAGCCTAAAAATAAAATTATTAGAATCAGACGAAACCAATGCCATTGCGTTGGGCTCGTTGCACCGATTTCGACCATATAATTTTTTTCGAAAATGGACTGCGTATGCGAAATATATCGCATTTTGATCGATTTTCCAAGCATGCAAAAAAAGTCAACTGGTCAAAATCAATAGGTTGTATTGTTGACGTCAATAGTACGAAAGGTGATGCCATGATGACATCAGTAGAGACACATGGAAGCATGATTGACGCAGTGAGTATTCTCTCTCAACCCGTAGGGTCTTCTCCTGACCTCCTGCTCATAGGATCATTTCAAAATCCCCCTTCAGAGCTGAAGCGGCCCTTAGATCCCTTTTTGGAACCTCTGTGAAAACCTGACCCACAAGTCTTTCTTCTTTCCTCATGGCCTCTGCACCTAACCATGGTTGTCCCCAACTCAGTTTCGTGGTTCGGGGTTTTGTCCTTCTTGATGTCGAGAGTCACTGTCCTCTCGAATCCCCGATCACCGATGAGATCCTTTCGTGCTAGCCCCTCCGAGCTATACTCTCACCATATGACCACCCTCCATATGACCGCAGTCAAACTTCCCATCGGGGTTTCAGTCCTGTCGATGCCGAAACGCGTATGTCCACGGGACTCGTGATGCACCGATCCCCGATGCGCCGATTCTCCACATGCTAGCCCTCCTGGCTCAGCTCCTGGTCCACGTGACCAGTCCCCGTGATCGCAGTCGAAACTCTCATCAGGGTTTTCCCTATCGCAATATCGAAGGGTATGGACTACTTGTCCCCGGGATTCCCGATTTCCTGATTTGAGATATGCTCCTTTATGCACTAGCCCCTCCCGGCTATGCCAAGATCTACGTGGTCACTAACCCCATGATCGTAGTCAATCCTCCTCGTTGGGGTTTCGGACCTCTCAGCGCCAAAATGCACAAGTCGACGGGACTTGCGATATACCGATCCCCGATTACCACGCTATAATCTGCCACCTATCCTCCGTCGACTCCTGTGGCCCCCACACCTTTGAGTGTCAGGATATCGCGTATCGCGATATCACAATGTTTGATGCAATGGTTCCCTTGCCTCTAGGACTCCCTAATTGTCGAACCCTGATGACCAAGTCTCTAATGTGGTATACCACCTGTCCACTCCTCTGGCGCCTGTGACCCACACTCTTCTGAATTGCCGATATCCCAATGCTTGTCGGGACTTCTGCCTGGCATGAGAAGGGTTAAACCCCGTGCACCTCCTGTCTGATCTAACGGCTGAAGGGATTTCTCAATGAGATCCGACGGCTGTCGGTTATCTGCTCCAGATCTGATGGTGTTGATCGTTTTCTCCTGTGCGCTCCTCCTGCTGTTCCCTAGATGCGAAATCAACGGTCCAGATTTCTTTCCTCCGCCGATCGAACGGCTGTTGAGCTCCCTTCTGAGCTTCTGCACTTTCTTCTTCCCAGAATTGGAAGAATTTCCAAAAGCTAAAGGCCTCGACCTTTTCTCCCTTTCTCCTCTGCGAACTCCTCACTCTGAGTTCTCAATTGCGCGTATACAACGTTGACCTTCCTGAGCTTTGGGTACTCTGAACTCCTCCAAAGAGTTCTTCAGTCCCTGCATTCCTTGCAGCCTGACTCTGTGCATGAAAGCACTCACTCTTCTGAGCTTATCCTTCACTCAAGTGACTTCTTGTTGAGTGCTTCTAGGTATTGAGTAACCCCTCGAAGATCCCTCAGTGGATTCTTCTCTTAAACCCAGAACTCAAAGAGTTCTCTTCACTTCCATGCCTGTCTGCACACTTAATCGACGCCCTCCTGGCGGAGTATATTCTCCACAGAACGTTCAACAGTTCTATTTCCTTTCATGCACCCTTTGAACCTGCTCAATTCCCACCTGGCAGAGCTTCACAGAATCCTTAGAGATTCTGGTTCCTCTTAAGAACTCACAACAGAGTTCTTCTCCAACGCACCTTGTGCCTGTGCTCAATGCCCACTTGGTAGAGCCTTATAGAACTCCTAAGAGATTCTATCTGCAACTGTGTCTTCTCCCACACAGCCTTACCTCCACGGTATTCAACAAACTTGAGGTCTTCCCCGGAGTTGTTGATTCCATCTCCTGTGCCGCAGCACATCTCTGTCTGACCCCGCAGAGATCAGAAATGCATCCTCTGTGCACTGGTATTCAGAGTCCGCAGCACTCTGTCATGCCTTCCTGGCATGAAACCACAAAGACCTTCAACCCTGAAATCAAAATAGACTCCCTGCAAATGCACAACTACAACATACATTCACAGCATAAAAGGAACACTCGCAGACATCCATATAACACAGAACTCATGCAGGAAAAACTGTTGTTTGTATTAAAAATGGAAAAAATGCCTGTATCTTTACAATGGTGTTCCTGAGCTCTCTCGGGCTCTCATACAATCTTCCAACTAACTCCCCCTTCAAAATGAGATCTTAAAATCTCTTTTACCTGAGGGGGTCAATCGAGCGCTTCCCTCCAGAATTTACCTACCCTAATAAATTACATTCAATGGTTGTCTAGTCCAGCACCTAGATCTAGATCTCAGTCGATCTAGCATTAAAGCCGATCTACCTAACGCCTGCTCAAAGGCACGGCTTCTATGGCTCACCATCCTAAACTCATTAATTATATTCAATTTCCAATTCAAATGAGGCTGCGCCTCTCTCTTTAGCATTTGAATGCATGCGCGTTGACGTGGCTGGCTGGCTGGCTGGCTGCGTGGAGAGATGCTCCTGCATCAACGATTAGGTGACACGTGTCACTCATTTTTGGCATTTTCAGGGGCTTATGTGGACCAATAAAAAATTGACACTTGGAACTATATGGACATGACACATGGCTGTACGGAATGTTGACATGGCCCAATGACCGATCGACACATGCAAATATGGATGTTGACGTGGCAAGGTGACTGGGCAGTACAGATGCTGACATGGAAGGGTGATTGGATAATATGAATGCTAACGTGGTAGTTGACTGGGAAGGTGAATTGGTTGTACGAATGTTGACATGGAAGGCTTAGGGTACGACACGTGGTTGTACGACAATGATGTGGTAGGTGAATGTGCATGCTGACTAGATTGTAAGATACAATCCAGAGGTGAAACGTGGCCCAATCATAGGGCACCACGTGGCACCCCAGATTTAGCCAATGTGGACTGTTTAAAAAAAATTGTTCTGCCTCTGAAGGTTTCAAACCCATAACCTTTGGACGAGCCACAACTTCGCAAAAGGGGGCACACCATCCAGACTACATTGCTACTTGTTAAAATATATGGTGAATATTTATTTGAGTTTGGTTTGGCAGGATTTGGGTGGTAAATACCGGTCGGAGGGGGCCTAAACTCTATGACCAGGACCTATGGACTAGAACCATGCAACCAGGGTGCTAACATTAGGGCAGAAGAATAATGGAAAGGATTATCTCGAGGCCATATAACACTCACATAGGACTGAGGGCGTAGACTTAGGGGCGCGGGCTCTTAGCACGTGGACACATGGCATCCCCATGTGACTAGGAGCTAGAGGACTAGGGGCTAGAGCATGCATTTTTCCAATATGTGGGGTTTTAACCATATATTAATATTTTTTAATGATTTTTATGCTGATTTGGGTGGATTGTGCCCATGTTTGGGGGATCTGGAGCCTGATTTGAGGTCAGATCTTGGGAGGAAGTTGGGAGGAGAACCCCAACTCAAATCCTATATAAATTAGAGGTTTTTGATAGACTAAGAGGTTCATATTAGAATAATTATGATGATTTTGTGAAGCCTTAAGCCATTTTTATGCAGGGAAGTCATTGAGGAAGCGGACTTTGGAGGCCAATTCTCAGAGCTACTCTCAACCATTTTCAGTGTCGTTAGTTGTGTTAGATTCTTGAGGTCAAGAAGAACATAGAAATAACTATTTTTAATCCTTTTGATAAATTTATGATGTAGTTTTGAAGCATTGAATAGAAATAAGAAAGCCTCCCCCACTGAGACAAAGGCCTAGACATGTAGGAAATCTTGTCGAACTCTGTTAACAACCTTTTTGTTATGGTTTGTTTTTATTTATTCTTATATTTTGATCTTCATTTCTTTATGATGGATGCAATATTCTCTCATTAAGTTTTTATTATTTCTTTAATTCCTAAATGGTAATTGAATACATGCTTAAAAATCAACCAAGTCTTTAAAGATCATTTTCGGATCAAGTGGTATCAGATCAGGTTGACAGTTGGTTGTTTGAGTTTGCATGATTACCAGGGAAAATCTAAGTCGTAGTGAAGGTGAGCTTGTATTATAACATTGTTATATTATGAGTCCCGATTTCCTGCCATGTTTTGCCTAGCCATTCAAATTCCATACCCATCAAAGGTGATTCCATGATATAGTCACGAGGTTGATGCATTGTTGGTAAATGTTAACCCTTAATAATTTTGATATCTCAAATCTTCACAGTCCCACGCGAGAACTACTGAAAAACCCTAATAGTGATAGAGATCTCACTATACATACTAGAAATTTATATAATCTCATAAATATAACAAGATTTAATTATCAATGGTCATTCCTCCCTTCCTTTAAATTTTTCATCTTCAAGGAATCCTTTTGAGTGATTCTTATATTATATTAAGTCGTGGTGAAAGTGAGTTTATATTATAACCTTGTTATATTATAACATTGTTATAATATAACATTGTTATATTATAACAATGTTATTATATAACATTGTTGTATTGTTATATTATAACATTGTTATAATATAACAATGTTATATTATAACATATGTTATATTATATCAATGTTATATTATAACATATGTTTAAGATAAATATGTTATAATATAACAATGTTATAATATATATTATAACAATGTTATAATCTAAAATAACATAATTATAATATAACATAGTTATATTATAACATATGTTATTATATAACTATGTTATATTATAACTATCAACCCATTGTTGTCCAATATATATCCGTCAAACTTTGGTACCAACATGGTGTCTTGTCTGATATTTTTCTTAACCTCTTTATACCAGTCATCGTCGCATTGTATAGTTAGAATATTTTCTTGAAGATTCATCTGAAGAGGTGTCACCGAAAATATGTGTGGTCTCTGACTCAATGCATATGCGACTTTGTTCAATGTTCCTTTTATGTAATAAATCTCAAAATCGTATTCACTAAGCAATTCTGACCAACGCTTTGAACGTGCTTTCAAGTCATTTTGCGTAAATATGCGCTACAATCCACAATGATTTGTTTTTAGTTAAATTTTTTGTCCAATCAGATAGCGTCTCCACACTCTCAAGTCATACACAATGGCCAATAACTCCAAATCATGCGTTGCATAGTTATCCTCATGCTTTGTTAATTTCCTTGAGCTGTAAGTGATCACTCGACCGTCCTACATCAAGACTCCACCTAATCCTTCCTTGGATGCATCCATGCATACCAAGAATTCCTTGTCCATGTCAGGAAATTTTAGTATCAGTGTTGTCGTCAATATCCCCTTGATCCTTTTAAATTCTTCCTCACACTTCTCAGTCCATAAAAACGTCTTGTTTTTCTTCTGCAATTTCATGATCGGATTTGTTATCCTTGAAAAAAACCTTCAACGAACCGTCGGTAATATCTTGCTAAACCCATAAAGATGTGAACTTCCGATGCATTTGTTGGCACAGAGAATTCCATAATAACCTCTACCTTCATTGGATCCACAATGATGCCTTCGCCGAAGATAACATGCCTTATGAATCCTTGATGGGTAAAAGGATCATTTCGACAGTTTCTTGTATAATTTGTTTTCTCATAAACATTTTAGTACTAAGCACAAATGTTTGTCATGTTCTTCTGTCATCCGAGAATATATCAATATTTCATCAATGAATACTTGAACAAACTTGTCTAATTATTCATGGAACACCTAATTCATCAAGCTCGTGAACACCCCCAGGGCGTTTGGCAGTCCAAACGGTAAGAGGTTAAAGTCATAGTGTCTGAACCTCATCTTGAAAGTGATATTAGGAATGTCTTCCTCTTTAATTCGTAACTGGTGATAACCCGATCTCAAGCCAATATTTGAAAACATCATTGTGCCTTTCATTTGATCAACCAAATCTTTTATTATTGGTAATGGATATTGGTTCTTGATCGTTTCCTTGTTCAATTGACGGTAGTCAATATAGATTCTCCATGACCCATCCTTCCTTCTTATGAAAATAATAGGCACACCCCATGGTGACACACTTGGACATATAAGTCTTAGGTCCAATAACTCCTTCAGTTTCATTTTCAACTCCTATAACTCAGGTGTCAACATCAGATAAGGCGTTCTTGCTATCGGTTCAGTTCCAGGGTTCAAGTCGATTTTAAACTCCAATTATCTTTCAGGCGAAAAACCTGGTAACTCTTATGGAAATACATCATCAAATCTCGTACTACCAGAAGTTTTTCTAATCCCTCTGCCTCTCCCTTTTCATTTAATGCTAATATTTCATATAACTTACATCCTTCGCGCAATATCTTCTATAGTTGTAGGGAAGAAATGATCCTCAAGGACACTCCCTGGTTTCTTCACACAATCACTCTTCTCTGCCCCATGCCATCAGTCAAACTTAATCATTTTGTCTTACAGTTTAGTATCGCATCATGCAATTCCAACCAGTCCATACCAATCACTATGTCGTAATATCCTAAGATTGTGACATATAGGGTGGCCTTCGTTACAAAATCTCCTAAGTTAATGCGATAGTCTGAAATCCTTCCTCCAACTTTTTGTTTGGAACCTGAAGCCATTTCTACGTACCTAAATGTTTCATGTTCAACTGCCTTTACCTTAATTATTTCCAGCATTTCACTAGGATAACAACTCTCTGTAGCACCAGGATCTATCAAAATACTAAAATTTTGGTTGTCGACGGTACCCAACGTCTCGAGCACAATGGAATAATTCTTGTCCTGGCGGTTATTCATCGTTCTTGTATCTTATGGGCCTTGCCCAGTCTACAACTCTAGTATGTCTTGTTGACCTGAATTCTCTGGCCCTCTCAACTGGATAGTCTCACTGGTAATGTGACTCTCCATAGGTTCAGCATCCAGTCTTCAGTCTAGTATTCCTGGTCCCTGAAGTAGAAGTTGTGGGCCTACCAGCCTAAATTCCTAGTTTGTTCTGTTGAACAAGACTAAACTCTTATTGTTGTAGACGATGTTATTGTTGATGTGGTGGTCCTTTGTAAGGATTCCCCTGCTAGTTATCTCTTCCTCAGCTAGAATGGCCTTCTGGAGTGCATCGTGAAATGTTTGAGGCATTAAGATCCTCACCTTCACATGAATGCTGAGGTTAAGGTCGAACATAAAATTGTTGACCTTTTTCTTCTCGGTGTTTAGGTGTGGAACATACCTAAGAAGCTCCATGAATTGGGCCCCATACTCAGGCACCGTACGACCACCCTATTGTAAGGCATTGAACTCATTGAGATGACACTCAATGAATTCCTATGATAAGTACCTCCCCTGGAACTGCTCCTCGAATCGTTCCCATGACATGCATTTGACGACCATGTTTAGTTAAGGTAGGAGCGTATTCCACCATATAAGAGCACTCCCTTTCAGTTGAATAACTCCATGCGTACTTTCATGTTGGAGGTGAAATTGTGAAGTGCTAAGCACATCACCGTATTCTTCAACCATGCCTCGACAACTGAGTCGTTCGTGGAACCCACGAACTCGGGAAACTTAACCTTTTCTTGTTCCCTGTGAATCCTACCACTTCCAGCTAGAGCACACTATGAACCCTCATTGGGTACAGGTTCCCTGGCCTCATCTCTATCTAGGCATTTAATCAAAGCCTTTAACATCCTCTAGAAGGACCTCATTAGACCAACTGAATCCCCCACAACAATATGCCCATGCCTAAAGACTTGTTCTTCTCCTTGGGGGTTAGACCCCTCTGGCACGGGCACTACTGGAGGCATCACACCTCCCCCCTTATCCCCACGTCACACTACTACATATGGGCGGATTATTCCACGAAATTTTTTCCACGCTTCCACTAGTTTCATCATTTTTTTAAACAGGGTGGGATTTTCGTGGATATTGCCCTGAAAGTTCGTCCCAATATCCACAAAAATCTCAATTTAACCTAGTTGGGATTTTCGTCACTATACCAATGAACTTTCATGGTAATAGTGAGGAAAATTTTTCCTATCTCATTGGTCAGTGTTAACGGCTAGTTGACTATTTTATCTATATATGCGTGACTTTAAGAGACTTTGTGACACAATTTCTATAGTTGCGACACTGTTCATGGATTTTGTTTGAGCTGTTTATTTTTTCTGTCACCCACCAGTTGAACAAATCCAATTCTCGATCTACATAGCTCGGATTTTGAACTTGCAAGGTTAGTATGTTATTTTTTATTGATGTACTCATTTAACTTGTAATTTTGTTTTCAAATGTCCAAATTGCATTTAGCTTGTTTTTTCCTTGATAATATATTATAATATGTGTAGTACCATATTTCATGTCTTTGGTTTTTGGATCTAGTTAGTATATTCTATGGAAAAGGGTATGTGGATTTCATAATCTTCTAGGTTTATGAAATCCACATACCCTTTTCCCTTTAATTGTAGCTATAATATCTCTCTCTTTTCATTGATAAAGATATGAAATTTCTCTT
The DNA here is from genome assembly GCA_009831015.1 of Picea engelmannii. Taxonomy (NCBI): domain Eukaryota; kingdom Viridiplantae; phylum Streptophyta; class Pinopsida; order Pinales; family Pinaceae; genus Picea; species Picea engelmannii. Next base: position 2,035,861 of record ML779114.1, on the reverse strand, counting down.
GAAACTCAACCCTGATCGGTGAAACGATAGTAATTGATTGTTATATTCCCTGCTTTAGCAGGGACTAATAAGATACATAAACACTAACCCTAAACTTACGTTAGGTATATATGTCGTTATTATATAAAGAAAACATTTGTACACATATGACCTTATTATAAAGATGTTATCTATGTCGTCATGATGTTGATCCTCTACACATATGATCACCTTATTATAAATATGTTGACCTTATTATCAAGATGTAGGTCACTGTAAATAAACAGATCATAATCAAAAGGAGTATCCAAAATATAAAAAATTGACAACTTAATGTTTGGTATGGTGTAGGTAAGACAATTAATTGTCAGACAAGGATTTGTCACAATGAATGAAAATGACAGGAAGCTTGCTCGGTTAAGAGCGGCATTAGAGGTGAGGGGTGATGGAAAATGTTATTGCCCTTGCTATGATTGCAGAGGCTTGCAAAATAGAAGAATTTTAATAACAAAATCCCAAAGACATTGTAGGGAGAAGGGGCACGCCAAAGGGGGTTATGAATATCGTCCCTTGGTAAGAGGATTCAATATTTAATGTATTCTCTGTAATAATCAATATGTCATGAATTTTAGTAATATTTATTATCGAGATTTTTATATTTTATATACACACTAACTTTTCTATGTTGTTTTTAAATATATACACGATGCCCCCAAAGTGTAGACCTCCAGAGAGTTATTTTCCAAGTACTAGCAGAAATACTACTTTACATGGAGATGAACTTCGAGATCAAAATATTGAATCTGTTGATCAAGTTATTAATGATGATATGGATGGAGATAACGCTAGTGATTCAAATGAGGAAGATGAGATACATATATTGATCCAAGACACATTTGCTCCAATGGATGAGGACAACCAAGATGATAGTCACGATGTTGATCCTCTACTCGAGAAGTCATGTCAACCTCTTTATGAAGGTTCAACAACAAATCTTTTATCTGCTATATTGTTGTTGGTGAACCTGAAGGTTTTGAATGGTTTATCAAACACATGTCTCACAGAGAGACTAAGGTATTTAATTTGTTAATTATTTATGCCTGCATGTTCACAAATACTTAAAAGGTTCAATTTTTCCTATATTGTTATTGTTTTCTAATTTGTAAATTAGTATATTGGATGATATATTGATGATTAATATTGTTTACATTGACTTATTGTTTAGAATTTTGTAGATTGTTAGGTGATGTTCTATTACCGACGTCAAATATTTTGCCACACACATATCGAGAAATATCCATGATTATGAAAGAAATCGAAATGGACTATTTGGCTATTGATGCATGTCCTAATGATCATATCATATATTATGGACAATATGCATTATAAAATGAATGCCCACAATGTCAAATAAGTAGATATCAAACCGATAAAGAGTCAAAGAAGGTGTCTCGCAAAGTTCTTCGTTATATTCCGATAATTCCACGTTTCCAATGGTTGTTCAGGTGCCAAAGTATAGCGCAGTTTATGGATTTCCATGCAAAGAACAGAAGTTGAGACGATGTTCTTCGAATGCATGCAAATGGTTCTGCATTGAACTAAATTGAATAAAAGTGGCCAATTTTTAAAGAAGAACCTCGTAATGTTAGACTTTTGTTGGCAGCTGACGGTGTCAATCCATTTGGATAGCTTCGTTCTACGTACTCAGTGTGGCATGTTTTTGTTATAAACAATAAATTTCCTCCTTGGATGTCAATCAAGAGAGATCACACAATGTTGGCAATGATTGTTCCAGGTATTTAATTATCTTTTATTTTCTTTAAAGAATGACAAAATATTTCATTTATTTGTTTTGTGCATGGTAATTATTAATTGTTTTATATATCACGACATCTAGATAAGTATAATTAATCATGTAGTAGGTTGAACCAATCAGGTAGGTACCATGTTAAATATATGAACGTATATATTGATCCCTTCATCGATGAGTTGTTGAAGTTATGGGTTGGCGTCACTATGTATGACATCTCTAGACCAATAGGGAAAAGACGATTTCAATTCCATGGAATACTATCATGGAAAATGTTGGGTATGTGTTATATTCTTTGCACGAGTAGTATGGAAATTTTTTTTTGGGCCGACATATTTTCGCCAGTTTCCGGCTGACATATTTTTGCTGGGCCAACATATTTTCGGCCGACATATTTTCGCCGGGCCGACATATTTCCGTCCGACATATTTTCGGGACCACATGATATTAGGTGGTTTTCGGCACATGGTTTTTTGCCGATGGTTTTCTAGTTCCGGTTAAGGAATTAGGGTTTTGGACTAATCCAGGTCATTGGGTTAGGGTTTTGGATGCCGCTGGCTCCTATATGTATATTGTATTGTAAACAATGTAAAACAAGTGTATCAATATAATATATGCTGGTTTTCCCGGTTTGGGTTTCCAGGTGAAAAATCTCTGTGTAATGTTTGTATTTGCCATTGTATCTTTTCAGTTCTTTTCTGAATATTGATTTGCAGTAGATATTGTACAAGGTTAGAATTTACATTTGGTATCAGAGCTTTATTGGCTTCAGGGGGACGCCTTTGTCGTCAAGGGTTTGGCTCGGGACTGTGATAATCCTTGTTACAGTGGGAGATCTGCAGTATTGTTTTT
>ML779114.1:2003815-2022489 GCA_009831015.1 Picea engelmannii | reverse complement strand
TTGTTAGGTCCCTTCTAAGGTTGCCCAAGAACATCTTGAAAATTTATTTACACCAAGTCAACTTATAGGATAGGCTTTCACTGAGCTAGTTTGTTTTTATGTTTTACATCTAGAGATTTAAGGGGAATGGGAATTATTAGAACTGGGGTTCGAACCCAAGTGTTGTGTGCAAAGTGGGTGATTTGAGTCATGGAGGGAAAAGAGGCTACTTGTGTGGGGCAATCTTAAGTGAAAGTTATCCCAAGTTAATACTAACAAGATTATCATATAAATAATCCATGAGCTTATTCTTAAAGACTTTTTGTTAAATTTAAGTATCCCTAAAACTTGTACTTGTTGGTGTTGGGATGGGAAATGGGGTACATCCATGACATTTCACAACTACAATTCAACCATGGGGTACAAGTGGTTTTTCTCTAATCGTTTGAAGGCCATTTGAGTCAAATATGACAACTAAAATCCAAGCAAAGAGCATGGTTGTTTTTTCTAAGAATCGTATGGAAACCCATTCTTGAGCCAAAAAAATAGTTTTTACATGGAGCCTTGTTGTGGGAGGCATACCTGCAAATAAAAGACTCAAGTACCTAAAGGTGAAAAAGGAATCTCAAGAGTGTTAGGAAATTAAACACTTCCACGCTAAACCTATTCCCTTCTTGATCCTATTCCCTTTTGGGATTTTGTAATTGGGGTGGAAAAAATAACTCTTTAATTATATTACCTTGAAAGGGATTTTTATTTCGTCTATACCTTGCCATACCTATGCCCTACAGAATAATTTTCATCTTTCATTTTTTTTGTAAGTGCTTATATTAATCATCAAAAGATTGTTTACACTATGTGTTTCCTCTTGTTAGAATTGGGAAACATGCGCGTATATATGTTTAAACAAAATTGAATATCATTGGTTTATTAATATTGTATTTTGATATGCTTTTCTTATCTAGGTTTTTTGAGCCACACACCTATTATTTCTTCGACAACATGGATGACATCTTTGCAACTATTTTCTCTTGAAGAGTTTGAATAGAATTCCATTTCTTGTCTTTTATTCTCTATGATCCATGGTTGGCAGAGGAGGTAAATCGTTGGCCTTGATTATGGAGCCTAACCCCGAGGGGATAAAGAGAGTTGAACTTGTGACCTCCCCAAATTTGGGGGAGAGATCTCATGTTTGGCTCATGAATGCTTGAGCTAACCCTCATGGCTTCTATGTTCTCCAATATATTGCATGGTAGCAATGTGGGTTCTGCACTGTTATTTATTATCAAGGAGAGGTTTTCATGATAAGACAACACCCTCTACATCAAGGGTGGTTAGGTTGCTAACATAATTGTGGCCATATGTTGCTACAACAAAGAGGCAACAAGCATCTAGGTGTGGATGGAGCTCACCATGAATTGAAATTGGGTCATTGTTATGGCAATTGCTTCAAATTGCCTCTAGACCATAGTGCGATGGGTGTGCATGCACACACACACACATATCTTGCAAATACTATATTCTCCATTATATTTCTTTGGATCCTATTCCCTTTATGGGTTTTCTAACTGGAGTGGCAGAAATAACTCTTTATAACCTCAATTGATGAGTCTTGTTGACAATTCTTGCACATGTTATTACCTTTTGATTTTGGTTTGTGTTTCTAGATTTTTCCAATGATCATTTGTTGATGTGGCACCCCAGTTCTGATCCCCAGACTAGTAATGTAAATGTATATGATGAATGTCTAAAAGCCAAAAAATTGTAATTTGTAACTTGATATTGAATGCTAATATAAAATTTAAATACATCACAGGCTACAAAAGATGAAGGACAAGATCGAGGGACTATGATTCCACAAGCGAGGAAATGTAGGGGGCTTATAAGAGGTTTGAGGGGCTAAGGGGGAGAGACCTTGGCTAGTGACTTTGTTCATCACCAAGATTTGAGTCTGAGTAAGGTCCCTTATGGCTTCATCCAGTTTTTTATCCTTTGAAATATTTGTGTCTTGGGTTGGTCCAACCTTGGTCTTAGGGGCAATAAAAGGTTCAACCTTACACGAGAAAAGATTAGCCTCAATCTTTGTAGCTAACTCTTTGGCTTCTTCAAAGGTCTTTGGGATCTTTTCCTTGACCATAAAACCTAAATGTTCTGGGAAGGCCTTGGTATAAAGGAAAATAATATGATCTCTTTCGGGGCAAATATTTCTAGGAATTCATTGAAGCAACTTATCAAATCTAGTGTTAAACTCTCTGACAGTTTCATTCTCATTACTTCGTATCTCAGTAAGTTGTTCCAACAACATATTAGGGGTTGGTCCAGCCTTGGTCTTGAATAAATTAAGATCAAGAATATTTATTTAGGGCAACTTTATGGAACTTATGCAACTTTACACAACTTTGTGCAACATGCAAATTTATGCAACAATGCAACGTATGCAACTTTACACAACTTTACGCAACTTTATGCAACTTTACACAACATGCAACTTTATGAAACAATGCAACTTACACAACTTTATGCAAATTTATGCAACATTATGCAACATGCAACTTTATGCAACAATGCAACTTATGCAACTTTACACAACTTTATTCAACATGTAACTTTATGCAACAATGCAACTTATGAAACTATGCAATTATATGCAACTTATGCAACTATGCAACTAGTATATGTGACTTATGCAACTATATGCAACTTATGAATGTGTGACCTATATCCTCCTAATGAAACTTATGAATGCAACTATATCCTCCTAATGGCTCTATATCCTCCTAATGACACCCATATCCCACCCAAGCACCATAGTCTATTAAATAGGATAAATGTGGTGGTTTGAGGCCTTGTTAATGTCCAATGAGCCAAAGAAAATATGTTTAGGACCTAAGGCCCTTTTTTTCCTCTCTCGTCATGGTACACACCTTGAGACCTATTGTTATTATGAAAACGTACCAATGGTTCCAAATGCAACTATATTGCAAGTATATTCTCAAATATTGGTGAGTGGTCAAATGCAACTATATTGCATCTTATGCAACTATATGCAACTATATTGAAACTTATGCAACTATATACAACTATATGCAACTTATGCAACTATATTGCAACTATATGCAACTATATTGCAACAATTTTGTATGGAACTATATGCAACTATGCAACATGCAACTTATGCAACTTAAGCAACTTTATGGAACTTATGCAACTTTACGCAACTTTATGCAACTTTACGCAACTTATGCAACAATGAAACTCATGCAACTATATGCAACTATATGCAACTTATGAAACTATGCAACTTATGCAACTATATTGCAACTTATGCAAGTTATTGCAACTTATGCAACTATATTGCAACTTATGTAACTTATTGCAACTTATGCAACTATATTGCAACTATATGAAAATTATTGCAACTTATGCAACTATATGCAACTTATGAAACTATATTGCAACTTATGCAAATATGTGCAACTAGGTGTGGCAATTTCTACTGTATGCAACTAAATGCAACTATATGCAACTGTGTTGGTACGGAAAATGTATATTGGCACAATAACTTATCTTCTTGTTTTAACAAGTGTATGTACCACCAAATAGGTATCTGTTGGATCTATCTTCCTTGAGTGATGATCAAGATATAGTAAGAGAGGTTGAAAGTGAGACGTGTTGTACTAGATCTACCGGTTCTAGATCAACTACATTGGAAAAGGTAAGGAAAAGATTTTGTACCCGCATGCAGTTTTTTATTTCTAGCAGAGGGTCATGTAATTATGATGTTGAGAGCATAGGTGACATTGAGTTGCTCTTGAGGTATAAACATCTAGTGCAATGAGGGGAACCTAAGGAGCTACCTGAAGTGGACAAAAATTTCTTCATCGGTGGGAGGATGTATCGCATTGCTCCTTCGTCCTTACATGGATTGGGGTTATTTTCCATGGATGGCATAAAGGTCGGCTATGGCACTGTAACTGAATTTATGGAGTATGTTGGACCATCATACAAATACAATCGTTGGTTGATGTTGGTCCGATATACACAAAGTATGCAGAGATACGGAGTTGCCACAAATTATATACAACTACTAGATAACAATCAAAATAAAGGGGAAACTATGTATATTGATGGTAGGCCAAAAGATACTAGAAACATTGCGGGCTTTATAAATAGTACACGACCAGTGGCAACAACTAAGAAACCAAATTGCATATTTGATGCACGCGAAGGAAATCATATATTTGTATGTGCAACAAAAACAATAGTTCCAAGTGAAGAGTTGTTGATCGATTACAACTTAAATAGAATAGATGGAGAGGGTGACTGTAGAAAGGTACCCACTTCGCCTCAGTAGGTAAATGTTAAATACAGTAAAAAATTATGACTACAACAACTAAATTTCAGAAATTTCATTATTTTTTTTTTCTGTTATTACTGCAATATTTCATTTTCTTAATGTTACAGGTGAATTTCATAAATTTTATTGATTGATTTATTGTGTCAACATCTGTCCAGGGTGACTGTGGTAGAAAATCACCTGCTACATCTCTCCAGGGTGACCGTGGAAAGGAACCCACTGTGCCTCAGCAGTTAAATGTTAAATACAGTAACAACTTATGACTACAACAACTAAATTTATGAAATTTCATTATTTTTTTTCTGATATTACTCCAATATTTCATTTTTTAAATGTTACAGGTGAACTTCATAACTTTTGTTGATTGATTTATTGTGTCAAATTCTATCTAGGGTGACCGTGTTCGAGTTTCACCTGCTACATCTCTCCAGGGTAACCATGGAAAGGCACCCGCAGTGCCTCACCAGGTAAATTTTAAATACATTAACAACTTATGACTACAACAACTAAATTTATGAAATTTCATTATTTTTTTTTCTGATATTACTCCAATATTTCATTTTTTAAATGTTACAGGTGAATTTCATAACATTTGTTGATTGATTTATTGTGTCAAATTTTGTCCAGGGTGTCTGTGTCCGAGTTTCACCGGCTACATCTCTCCAGGGTGACCGTGAAAGGCACCCACAATGCCTCACCAGGTAAATGTTAAATACAGTAACAACTTATGACTACAACAACTATATTTTTGAAATTTCATTATTTTTTTCTGATATTACTCCAATATTTAATTTTTTTAATGTTACAGTTGAATTTCATAACTTTTGTTTATTGATTTATTGTGTCAACTTATGTCCAGGGTGACCGTTTCCTAGTTTCACCCGCTACATCTCTCTAGGATGACCGTGGAAAGGCACCCATAGTGCCTCACTAGTAAATGTTAAATACATTAACAACTTAGGACTACAACAACTAAATTTCTGAAATTTCATTATTTTTTTTCTGATATTACTCCAATATTTCATTTTTAAAATGTTACAGGTGAATTTCATAAGTTTTGTTGATTGATTTATTATGTCAACTTTTGTCCAGACTCCCACAGAGGATATTGATGAGGACAAAATATTTTATTCAACAAACCCAATGACAACTGTAACGAAGGCCTTGAAGAAGGATAACATGGAATATCTAGGTTTGATTAGCAAAAGACCCCTGACATAGGAGGATAGGGCAAGAATTGTAGATCTACAAACTACAATAACTAATTTTTGGGTAAGTGGCATCTTTACATATATTTATTAGCTATGACAATTTCATATCCATTTTTTAGTTTTATATTTTGTATATGATATGATAAAGAACATTTTTCTGTTTGTAGGAGTTTTTAAACCCCATGCATGGGGAACCTGTCGATACTGCAACTGATATAGGTAGTAGTGAGGGTCCAATGAAAAAAAACTGTAACGACCCCCTCGACCATCCTGAGGCCGAGGTACGCCACTCCAGATAAACCACTCATGCTCTGACTCCAGTCGGTAACATTCCCAGCCATCAGGTCGGGACATGCTACTCTAGGGAACATCTTTGGTTCCCATACTATGGAACATACAGTAGCATACCCAGTAGTCAACTAAGCAATGCCACACAAATTTACTCTTTAGACTGCATGGAACTGAAACATATACATACAACACACTCGCAGAATCTTTACATATAACATAAACAAACAACAACTATCTGTAACATGACTTTTATATTACAAATAACAGTAATTACCGATATGCATCATTTACAAAAGATTACCTATAAGCACACAAGCATTCATAGTCACATATATGATAAAATCGTAACATGGGCATGTAAATAACAAAACAACATATCCATATATCATACAATTGGTACTTATCTTAGAAAGGTTGTCACCAACTTCTTACAGACCGTCCATGAACCTCCCAGCCATAGATTACACTGTTCATCACCCTCAATAATGAATCACCTCCGAGTTGGGACTGAACTCTACCCAGGGTAAAGGGATTCCTATCCAGGATAAAGCTCATGGAAAACAAGAAAGACTCCATCTCAGGTGCTCACTCAACTAACAACCTACAACCCCTCATTCCCCACATGCCTGTCCCACCCAAGGAAGTGTGCCCCTTCTCTACTCAACAGTCCCTCGACTGCCCCACTTCCCTTACAGGGATTCAACAACAGGCCGGACCGGAAGTCTCAGAGCGTTGTAGTTGCAGTTTAGCACCAATGAAAATAAATCCCCATCAATTCTCTCACCCAGAGAACTTCTTACGAGCCTGACAACTCGCTTCTTCAATCCTGCACCAAGCTAACTAGGTACACCAACCAAAAGGGACAGGGAAACAGGTTTCGGAAAGGTGGAATGGTTGTCTCAAGGATAACGAAATGTATGAATGAAATGGTCATGGAGTCATTGACTGGATAACTGAGTGTGTTTTTGGAATCACTGTGAACTCTTTGTCAAAAATGATGGTTAGTCCGATGGTTCCCCCCCTCTCTCCGTTTTTCATTCATAAGGTCTTTCTCTCGAATAATCCCCCCTGAGCTAAGTTTCCCCACGATATGAATGCATTTCCCCAACTTGACACTTGTCATATCGGAAGTTACTTTTGTCCACTTGTCCTCAACTTTAGAACTTAGGATAAAATTATCCATACTTTATGTTCTGGAATATTAATATAATATTCCCTTGATTTTTGGCCCTCCCTTTCCCTAACTGGTGAAGTTCAGTCCCCCATATCTTTTATCATGGTCGGTCTGTACCTAGTGATGTATTTTATATTAATCATGAGTCATGTACAAAGTAGGTGCATTGGCCCTTGACATCTAGTCAAAACATAAGCATTCCAGCTTATAATACTGGCTCACCAACCTATAATGCATATTTTATACACAATGGTTCATTGACCTTAATATTGTGTGCACTTAGTTACTGCGCATTGTATCCTCTGTCTTTAGGGTTGAGCGCACCTTAGTTAATGCGTGCGGTATTCATAAATGTGTACATTACATCTCACCAGCTTCTATATACTTGTATTATACTTACATTTGGTTTCGACCAAGGGATATTACAATCCCCTCCCCTTATTTACGCACTATCCTCAGTGCATTATGTACCCATATACAATAAAATTCTCAAAATGATTCAAAACGATGCAGGTATTCTGCCCGCATTGCATCCTCGTGCTCCTAAGTAGCGTCTCTAGGTCTGTACCAGGTCTATTGGACCTTTACAAGCCCTATGGCTCAATTCCAAAGTTGTTTGATTTTTTGATCCAGGATGTGCACCAGATGCACTTGGAAAGCGCCTTCTTACTCCACCTGAATAACATTCCAATCAATAACATGATTAGCATTGGGTATATATTTATTTAGCAATGATACATGGAAGACATTATGAACAGACATAGATGCATGCAATGCAATCATATAAGCAACTGGACCAATCCTCTCTAGGATTTCAAATGGTCCACAAAATCTGGCTGCTAACTTGGCGTAGCTTCCCAGCTTCAGGGAGCTCCTGTTAGCTTTCACTTTCAGGAAAACATGATCACCCACTTTGAATTCTCTGTGGATTTTGTTTTTTATCAGCATAACTTTTTTGTCTGTCTTGGGAAGCTTTCAAATTATGCTTAATTTTTAACATTTGGTCTTCCATATCCTTGAGAAATTATGGCCCAACTACTGTTCTATCAGCTGGATTATCCCATCTTACTGGAGTATTTCACCTTCTGCCGTAAAGTTCTTCAAATGGGCTCATTTTCAATGATGCTTGATACCCATTGTTATAAGCGAATTCTACCAAGTGTAGGTAGTCTTCCCATTTTGATGGTTTATCCATCACATACATTCTCAACATATCTTCTATCACCCTATTCACTCTTTCTGTCTATCCATCAGACTCGGTATGATAAGTTGTACTAAAGTTCAGATTCGTTCTAAATCCTTTGAACAATCCTTTCCATAAATGCGAGGTGAATTTCGGGTCTCTGTCAGATACAATCGTTTTAGGAATTCCATGAAATCGTGCCACTTCCTTCATGAAAATATCAACAACATCTATTGCTTTGTGAGTAGTTTTTAGTGGAATAAAATGGGAAACTTTTGTAATATTGTCCACCACTACCATAATCGAATCATGTAGCTTGCATGTTTTGGGGAATCTTGTAATAAAATCCATTGTCACCATTTCCCACTTCCATTCAAGAATGGGCAAAGGTTGTAGTAATCATGTTGGGTGCCTATGCTTTGTTTTAACTTTCTGGCACTCCATACACCTAGCGACGTATTTTGAAATTTCTCTCTTCATACCTAGCCAAAAGTATTGGTTCTTGACCATTGTTATAGTTTTTTGATATCCAGGGTGCCCTGCATAAGGAGCATTATGCATCTCATGCAAAATTATATGTTTCAATTCCTGGACATTTGGTATAAAAATTATGTTCTTGTGCAACAGTATTCCATCTACTCCCAACTTATAAATATCCGTCTTCTTTGTTGTCTTACCTTGTTGTATCATTGCTACCAATTCTTTGTACTGCAGATCTGTATTTGCATCCTTCATAATTTTTCTTTTAACATTAGTCTGATACATTCTGATGGTTGTAGCATGAAGCTCATGCACTCTCCTACTGAGTGCATCAACCACTTTATTTTCTTTCCCTTTGATATGATTTATATCAAAGTTATATTCGCTTAGAAATTCTAACCATCTGCTTTGTCTAGCATTTAGATTTGGCTGATCAAATAAATATTTCAAGCCATTGTGGTATGTTCTTAGCTCAAACCTCTTTCCCATGAGGTAGTGTCTCCATTTCCTCAGGGCATGCACTGTGGCTGCCAACTCCAAATCATGAGTGGCATAGTTTCTTTCATGCTCCTTCAACTTCCTTGATTCATAACATATCAGGAATCCATTTTGACTGAGGACTCCACCTAGTCCTTCATTACATGCATCTTTGCATACAATGAAATCTTCATTTGGGTCTGCAATCCTTATTATTGGATCACTTGTCAATAATTTTTTCAAATGTTGGAAACTCCTTTCACAATCCGTCGTCCACTGAAACTTCATACCTTTCCTTTGCAAGGAAGTGATTGGGTGTGCTATCTTCAAGAATCCTCCAATGAATCTCTTGTAGTAACCTGCAAGACCCATGAAAGATCTGACCTATGTCACATTCTTTGGTGCTGACCATTCTCTAATGGATTCTACCTTCTCAGGCTCCACTGCTATCCCATCTTTTGAGATGATATGCCCCAAATAATGAATTTGTTTCTGATAAAATGAGCACTTGCTCAATTTGGCATACAATTGATGTTCCCTTAATACTTGCAACACCATCCTCAAATGATGTTCATGCTCTTCCTCTGACTTGGAATATATAAGAATGTCATCCAAAAAGACAATGACAAACTTGTCCAAATACTCTCAGAAAACACCATTCATTAGCACATGAAAATAGTTGGTGCATTTGACAATCCAAATGGTACCACTGTGAACTCATAATGACCATACCTTGTCCTAAAGGTGGTCTTGCTAATATATTCTTCTTTAATTCTTAACTGATGGTATCCTCATCTGATATCTATCTTTGAAAATATCATTGCATCCTTCAATTGATCAAAGACATCATCAATCCTTGGTAGAGGATATTTGTTCTTAACAGACACTTTATTCAATTGTCTGAAGTCAATGCACAATCTTAATGTTCCATCTTTATTTTTCACAAACAAGACTGGGGCACCCCAAGGTGATACACTTGGGTGTATATTCTCCTTATTCAGAAGTTATTCAAGCTACATTTGTAACTCTTTCAATTCTGGTGTACTCATCCTATAAGGAGTCTTTGATACTGGCGCTGCTTCAGGCATCAAATCTATAGAGAAATAAATGTCTCTCCTTGGGGGTAGTCCTAGTACTTCCTTGAATACATCTTCAATTTCTTTCAGGACTGGATAATCCTCCAAATTTGTCACCTTGTCTTTAGGTGTCTCCTCCATATGAGTTGCAAATATTTGACATCCTCTTCTATAACATTTCTTCAGCTGTAATGCTGAAATTTCTCTAACGGTTACTGCCCTGGGAATTCCCTGCACATTCCTTTGGTTCCCTTCTTCATCCAAGCAAGTGAATGCCTTGTTATGACAATCCAATAGAGCACGATGTGGTTCCAACCAATCCATCCCAATTAAACATTCATAGGAACCTAAGGGTAAGATGTTCAAATCTGCCCTAGTATTTAGTCCATTCATGTCTATAAGGCAAGACTTAACCATCTCATTAACTTTTCTTCTAGCTCTTGTAGCCAGTTGCACCAACCAGGATTTCCCATGCTTTCTTCTTGGTAAATGAAAACTTTCGACCATCTTTAGGTCTATATAACTATGGATAGCTCCTAAATCAATTAAAATAGCAAGGGTTTGGTTGTTGATCATACCTTCCACTTCAATCATCTGGGACTGATACTTTGCTTGCTTGTTGTCCAGGGCTGCATAAATCCTTGGCACATTTCTTCCCATGTCCTCTATTGTCTCAGCTCGTTGTACATTGTGAATAGTCCTACCTTTTTCACCTCTATGAGGATATTCTCTGAACCTATGGTCTCCTTTACAACCCCAACATTGCATAGGTGGTTGTCTTATCCCTTGACTCCCTATGTCAATCACTCTAGTTTCCTTATGTGTTTGCTGCCATTGTGGATTATTTTTGGAGAATGGTGGCTTAGCTCCCTTCTTCCTTTGATCCATCTTGAATTTCTTATTGTCTTCCCAATCCTTTTGGAAAGATGGTCTTGCTTTATATTGGTCATATAAGCATTTAACTCTTCTTATGGTTTCTTCTAATGTCTTGGGATCATCATACTGTATTTTGTCACTGATAAACGATGTAAATCCACTTAAGTACCATTGAATCTTGAATGTCTCATCCTTAATGAAAGAGACATACTTCAATAGTTCCAGAAACCTTCTTTCATATTCATCTATGGTCATACTTCCAAGCTTAAGTTCAAAGAAATATTTCATTTTCTTGTCATAGTATCTCTTGGTCAAGTATTTCTTCTCAAAATACTTCTTGAATTCTCTCCAAGTAACACTTTTCTCTACAATGTGTTGTACCTGCACAAGTTGATCCCACCACATGGAGGCCTTTCCTTTGAGTTGATAGATAGTGATTCTACTTTCAGGATGGGAAGAATAATTATGAAATTGAAAATACTTCCTCATGCCTAGAAACCATGTTTTGGCCTCTTCATCCTTCTTGTGCTCACCATCAAATGTAGGAGGTTTGATTTTGTTCATTTCTCCTCACAGCTCATCCATCCCATATCTCTTATACCTTCTAACAGGGGATAGACTTGAGTTGTTACCTGCTCTCTTATGGGAATGTCTATGGGGATGATGGTGATGTCTACGAGAAATTTTTACTTCTCCCTTCTCCTCTGAACATTTGTGACTCTCAGATCTACTTGAGTTACTCTCCTTAACCAATTTCTTCTCTATTTTGTCCAAACCTTCCAATAGCTTCATTTTGAAGTCATCCTGATGCTCTTTGGCTTTCATAAGCATTTCATTATCATCTTTATGTCTTTGAACATCCTTCTGTAGATTCTTAATGGTCTCAACCATATTCATATCTTCATTCCTTTCTTCTCCATGTCCGTTGGAGTTCGTTCCTTCCATTCCCAAATGGACATCCATCCCTATGATCTTCTTTATATGACTGTAATTCCCATGTGCCTCTTCCATTCCTACAGACTCTGCACTGGTCTTTCCTAACTGATTTGTTGTTAATTCTGCAAAACGTGCAGCCGTTGAAACTAATCAGACTAACCAATCAACAATTCATGAGAATATGCACCATTTCGATTCAACATACACATCAACATTATCACTCCTGGTTTTCTGGTGTTATCACCATGAAAATTCTAGATAAGACCCAAGTCTCGAGAGCGCTGATGCATAGTGTCTTCCGAGATGCACTTGCGCAAGAAGGTGGTATTGTCGAAACCACTTTTTCCAAGATGCAGTATCACGTGTCTCAACATGTCAAATCCACCAGTCATGGAGTGGGCGAAGGCTAGTCAGATCACCCTGCTCCATTCATTCGACACTTCGTAGCCATGTGATGTTAGCTGAACGCCACAATGTAACAAACTCAAAAGATAATCATTTGAAATGGGTTGGCCGAGCATGGCAACCCAACACTCTTGTACGTAATCTGTCTGCGCTTCATAAATGGAGTTCTATAATTACCACTCCTCAAGTATGAAGATATCTGTGTATCCATAACCATAGTAATATTCAAGCTACTCGACTTCCTACTCTCTGTAAAGACACATTTCGGTATCCCCAACCTGAGATACATGGACAAAGCTAAGTCGAGTGAGACTGGTTATTCAAGCAACATGCTAGGCTTTCCTACAAATAAGGAGGAAAGGGTCCTTGCGCACCTTATAGCAACCAAGTTCCACACAGAGCCAGTTATAGACTCACGATTGGAAGTTAGGATGACTCCCACTATAAAGGATTTAGTCATCAACAGGCCAACCACTAAGAAGAAAAGGAGCAAGCGACATAAGAAGGAGGAATCTACAGTTAAAGCGGCCGAAAGTGTTGGACAAAATAAACCAGTTTGGTTAGACTCCTCCTTAAAGGTGGAGATTGCTAAGCTGAATTAAGTCTTCAACTAAGATAGCATGTCTCAATGAATTTTGAACAGCTAGTAGCGGAGGTAAAGAGTACCAGAGATGATAGGCTTGTTCTTCAACGACCTTTTTACAACAGGCTAACTGTTGTCATCACCCTTTTGTAGTTTTGTGATTAATATGATTATATAAATACAGAAACGGATTTTAGACTGTTTTATTACAATTTCTATTTGGTGATGTTATGACCCTTGTTTTCTTTTATAATAAATTTTTCTTGTAATCTTATATTTTATTTTCATCTGTCTAAAACGGAAGAAATTAAAATTCGGAATTCTTTTTAATTAATGCTTCAATGCGGTTATGTATTTATTTTTCTTTTATTATTATGCAATTTAAACTCAGAATCCTCGCCTTCCAAGCGACTTCACGCGCATTTACTTGACCTGTTCATTTATATTATCGTGCATAGCAATATTACAAGTTAAACGCTTCTTCGCACACCTAAATCTACTGCGTGTTTCTTCTTCATCGTACCGACTACTTACGTGAACTATTCTAGCGTTGTGCACCAATATCCACTATGCACCGATATTCTACATGATTTTTTGTCCTATGAATGCACCATGTCATGTTTAACATATTGCTTCACGCTCAAATATCTGCGCACACTACTGAATACACTGTCGCGAAACAATTTATACTCATACTTATGCGCGTACCAACAAAACTCCTCTGCATTAAGCAATACTTTCACATCCCATGTGCACCTTACTATGTGTGTGTTTATCGTGCAAGGCTAATTTCAGCACGTGCATCTACACATAATAATCTTCCACGTGACGCCACAATTTACCGCTCACACTAGCACGCCACGGTTTCCTATGTAGTGCTAAATTTACCACGCACACCAATATGCCAACCTTTTCCAAGGACACCCTATGACTCTAATTCTGGTCACTTCGAAGTTACTTTTCTATGAATATTCATTTCGATTGCACCCTTCTGGCCCATCCAAGCTCAGTGTTGAACTGAGACTCTGATACCATACTATAATGACCCCCTTGACCATCCTGAGGACGGGTTATGCCACTCCAAAGCAACCACTCATGATCTGACTCCAGTCGGTAACATTCCTAGCGATTAGGCTGGGACATGCTACTCTAGGGAACATCTTTTGTTCCCATACTATGGAACATACAGTATCATACCCAGTAGTCAACTAAGCAATGCCACCTAAATTTACTCTTTAGACTGCATACAACTAAAACATATACATACAACATGCTCGCGGAAGCTTTACATCTAACATAAACAAACAATTATTATCTATAACACGACTTTTATATTACAAATAACAATAATTACTGATATGCATCATTTACATAAAATTACCCATAAGCACACAAGCAGTCATAGTCACATATATGATAAAATCATAACATGTGCATGTAAATAACAAAACAACATATCCATATATCATACAATTGGTACTTATCTTAGAAAGGTTGTCACCAACTACTTACAGACCGTCCACGAACCTCCCAACCATAGATTACACTGTTCATCACTCTCAATAGTGAATCAACCCCGATATGGGATTGAAATCCACCCAGGGTAAAGGGATTCCTATCCAGGCTAAGGCTCATGGACAACAAGAAAGAATATGTCTCAGGTGCTCACTCAACTAATAGCCTATAGCCTCCCATTCCCCACATGCCTATCCCACTGAAGGAAGTGTGCCCCTTCTCTGCTCAATAGTCCCTTGGCTGCCCCATTTCCCTTCCAGGGCTTCAGCAATAGGATGGACCAGAAGTATTAGAGCGTTGTAGCTGCAGTTTAGCACCAACGGAAATCAATGCCCAACAATTCTCTCACCCAAAGAACTGCTCACGGGCTTGACAACCCACTTCTTCAATCCCACTCCAAGCTAACAAGGTAAACCAACCAAAAGGGATGGGGAAATAGGTTTCGGAAAGGTGGAATGGTTGTCTCAAGGATAACGGAATGTATGAGTGAAATGGTCATGGAGTCATTGACTGGATAACTGAGTGTGTTTTTGGAATCACTGTGAACTCTCTGTCAAAAATGATGGTCAGTCTGATGGTTCCCCCCCTCTCTCTGTTTTTCGTTCGTAAGGTCTTTCTCCTAAATTATCGCCACTGAGCTAAGTTTCCCCATGATATGAATGCATGTCCCCAACTTGACACTTATCATATCGGAAGTTACCTTTGTCCACTTGTCCCCAACTTTAGAACTTAGGATAAAATTATCCATACTTTTTGTTCTGGAATATTAATATAATATTCCCTTGACTTTTGGCCCTCCCTTTCCCTAACTGGTGAAGTTCATTCCCCCATATCTTTTATCATGGTCAGTCTGCGTGCAGTGATGTATTTTATATTAATCATGAGTCATGTACAAAGTAGGTCCATTGGCCCTTGAAATCTAGGCATTCTGGCCTAATACCAAAACATAAGCATTCCGGCTTATAATACTGGCTCACCAACCTATAATGCATATTTTATACACAAAGTTTCGTTGACCTTAATATTGTGCACACTTAGTTACTGCGTGTTGTATCCTCTGTCTTTAGGGTTGCACGCACCTTAGTTACTGCGTGCAGTATTCAGAAATGTGTACATTACGTCCCTTTACTGTGTAGTATATGCGTGCACCATGACATGAAAGGTGTATTACAAAATGATATCTAAACAACTCACCAACTTAAATATACTTGGATTATATTTACATTTGGGTTCGACCGAGGGATATTACAAAAAAGGTCGACATAGAAAACTGCAAGTGAGGCTTTTTGAGCCTCCTACGGTTCCCCTCGAATCCATTGATGAGCGAGGTGATTTTGACCGGCATGACATGCCGGAGCATGATAAGTCGAAGCCTGGGACTCCACATGATGACTCAGGAGAGGAACATAGTGTAGGTGCATAGGATACTATTCCGCATGGAGCAGAACGAATTAAAAGCACTGGATCACTAGATTTCACCTTTCTGGTGGATGATGCATGTGTTCTGATAAAGATTCAGAAAATTGCAGGTAATTGTCCCATTAATTGATTCATTTTTTTCATGAAATTGAAATGGACATTTGTTGAGATTATTAATTGATTAATGGATAATACGTTACTGTAGGAAACAATGTTTTCTATAGAAACTTACATGACAAAGCATTGGAGTTGTTTGGCCCCACCATTCGCACACGCTGGAATGGCCAAGATAGAAAAAAGAAACATGATTTAATAGATCACATGGTAAACTTGTTCGGCAACACTTTCAACAAGAAAGTGGTTACAAAGTTGGCCAACGAGAATTTAAAATACACCAAGGCCCAGTATAGGGATAAATTGCAAATAGACCTCAATCATGAGCGCCATCCCATGGTTCCCGAGAAAGAGTGGAAGGCGCTAATAGAGGATGCAAAGGAGAACTTGTTTAAAAACCAAGGACGACAACCACGAGCTGGTCAAGCAAGGTACAACACATGTCATATTGTCAGTGAAATATGAGCATTTATGTTTTTCTTTCCTGTTTTAAGTAACAATTCCGATATCTATTTTTTTTCAAAAATTCCATATGTAGGCTACCAGACACATCCAAAGAAACAAAGGCCAGAGTTGAAAAACACGACCAGCATAAACTAGGCCAAGATGGCTACGGAAAAATCAAATCCCGAATAGTAATATTTAAATGATTAACTGTGGTTAATATTTATTTAACAGTAGCAAACACATATATGTTTTTGTTATTGGTATTTTTAATGGTGTTATGCATTGCAATTAAATATGTTCGAAACTGTTGCCACCGAGGAGGACCTGAAGCTTGGTTACAAGCATGGTTTTAAAAGTGTGATTGAATATAGAAAAATCTTGGGCCAGACTCCTATCTCCCTAGCCACGCAGGTAAATCAAATGAATAAGGAAACCGTAGTAGCATGCTTGTAAAGTCTATTCATATTTTATTATATCACCCTTAACTAAGTATTTATGTTTGTTTTCAAGAAACAGTGCTACCGCAGTAGTGAATCAAGCAATATTCAACAAACACCATGTCATACAAGGGTCCACATGTCCAGTGATAGTGTAATGCAGAGTACCCATCCCGGTGTGTATGCTTCAGAATTAGAAATATTTACTGTGATTGTAGATATTTATTTCCTGACTTATACTTATATATTATCTTCTCAAAATTGAAGAGCATGTATCTTAGGAGGGTGAAATGCGAGAGAAACCAAGTGGACAGGAAATTAATGCACCAACTGTCCCAGCTACAGAGACAGGTAAAGAGCAACAGTGTAATGTTAATCAAAACAATGAATTAGTTATTTCAATTATATTTCAACATATCGATATGATCATTTTCATTGTTCCAGTTCATGACCCTGAACATATGCCAGCTAACATTTCTCAGCGACATATCAAAAGTATGGTACATGAGTGTACATAAACAATAGAAGGACAGGGCACAAGAAATACAATGTCCTTGGATGATGATGATATCCCAATTGTCAATTTTATGAATGTAAAAAAACATAAATCAAAGAAAAATTAGATGTATAAATTCATGACCTATTTTTGGATTTTTATCGATGTTTATATGTTCATATGTTTTGATGACTATCCTAGTTATGCATTAATGTCTATATGTTTTCTATATAAAGAAAATCATTTGTTGGGTATGGGGAATTGAGAGCGATGTGAGGAGGGGGAGGGGCCATATGAGCTTCCACCTTCACATGGTTGGCCTTGTTCAATAGAGAATAACCTATTCTCGAAACAAAGAGAAGCTCATTAAGGTATGCGACAACTTAATTTTTTTCTAGAGTATTTTACATAACTAAATGCATGCTTATTTGCTTATTAATTATTTAATCATATAAAAAATTTGTCTTTTATGATTCATGCAGGTCTTGGTGATGGAAATGCATCTCATGGACAACTCTTATCAATTTGTATGGGCTAATGGATCTAGCGAAAGAACAATGAAAAGGTAAGAGTTTTGATGTGTTTTTAAAAGTAGGCTTTATACTAGTAAAAGTTCACAATCCTCATGAATATTTAGATATTGATATATATGCCAAGTTCTATGTGGTGTTTTGGTTTACTTGTAGATATTTTAAATATAATTTTGGTTTACTTGTAGTTTTTTTTACAAAGAAGTATAACTATTTTAGAGAACCCCCATATACAAAGTCTTTATCCATATCCTCATTGTGGAAAATAAATTAGAAAAGATGCCTCACTTCATTCATTTCCATAATCCTAACCTTATTTCTATCCCTAGTCCAAATCCTAGTTCCTATTAAACAATGCATGAAGATAATCCCAATAATCTAGACCCCTCCTCTCATCCCACATGTTAGTGCAAGTATTATAAGGATCCAAAGGACACTACTACAAAATGCTTATTCTTATAATAACAATTCACATCCAAATGCTTGTACATAGATGAGAAATCCCTTGATGATCCTAGGGTACACCAATATTTGGACACTTCTTCCCATACTCTTCCTCTTTTCCTAGTCCTTCAAATGCTTGGGGAAAGTATTGCCTCTCCTCCTTAGCTTTTCTTCCTTACACCCCTTTTTCTCCATTTTTATTTGGTCATAATATCGATGGGTCCCTTATAGGTCATTATCTCAA